>JABCKJ010000119.1:0-54963 GCA_018850815.1 Asterophora lycoperdoides
AGACCATTATATATCACTGTCGCCTCTCTCCCTCTCAAAAAGACACGTGATATTATTGGTCTGGCTACGGGAGACTAGACGAGCAGTGCCTCTTGCTTTGCACGATGGCTTTTAATCCACAGGAAAATTCAATACCTTTCACTCCCCAAAGACCCTTGCACAAGCGAGCAAGATTATGGACCATTTACAGGGTTGGAACCAACATGGTTATTTCCCAATTCTATTAGGGGTGTGATGATTATGCTGACTGGAAACGAAGGGGGGCGGCGATACCAGGGACGGGGTGATGGAGAAGATGTTGAGGTATCAAGTTGACTCCCCAGAATGCCGCTGTTTTGCCGCCACCAGTTTGTGCAATGAGAAGAACCGGGACATGGTCCAAAATATCTGCCCAGGTGACGTTGATCTGGAAATTATGTGGGCCATTTCTCCGTTGCAGGATGAGCTTCTTCATGATGCCGCGAATCCTGGCGCGGCCTTCGGTCGAGCGCCAGGAGCGCGCAAACCCTCTGGAGGCATCTACGCGCGACGCGAACATCCTGAATTGAAAAACAAATGCAGACCAAGCAAACAAGACTATACAAAGACAGAGCGCGCCGAATGGAATTACTTTATCTATACCGATTCAGATGCGAGCATTTCAATTTCATCGTAATCAATATCATCGCAACTCCATTCAGGGCTTCAAACAAATCCAAAATCAACTCAAGACCAATCCGTCACATCGTCTCGGTCGTGGGTGTCGTCGATCTGCCAGGCCCTCAAGCGAGGCATGTGCACTCGCCGGACCGCGCACCCGCGCCTGATGACGTTGAACGAAACAAAAAGACGGTAAGTTCGTGGTTCGGGCTACACAGGTGAGATTATGCGTAAGCAGGCGTAAGCGTGGTGAGAAGACTACACAGGGATATCAGGTATCAGGGATCCGGCACGACGGACAGCGAGCACACTTATCGATCGCGATGGAGCGGGGTGTAGCTGATAGAGTGAAGCCAGTAAAAAAATTCGTTTGCTGGCTCAGGAATCCCATATCTCCTTCCCGCCTACTTTTTTGTGTCCCCAGCAGGAAGAAGTCCCCCGAAAATAGGTGTCCAGTGCTGCGGTTGGCATCCGATTCCTTATGCTCCACCCATCCGTTATTCGAAGAGTCAAGACGATTGGAAATAAATCATATGAGTATTACGCAGAGAACAGTGTGAGAACGGATGATCAGGAGGATCCGACCGGACAAGATAGATGATAAGAGGGTGATGCCGTATGGGCTGGACTATTGGGGGTGGTGGAAGCGTTCTGGCCATCGGCTCACGTGGTTCCGGTCGGGTTTGAATGACATCGATCTCGAGCGGTGAGTTATGGCAGATGGGCCGCAGGCTTCCAAATTCCAAGGGTACGGCTCAGCACCCTTCCTGCCTCAGTACAAGTATTTGTGCAGAGGTTGCGCAGCAGGCTTGTATCGTCAATACGACCAATTCGTGGTCAATATTGGTTTTCAGAAAGAAGAGGCGCGTTGCCCAGCTTTTGGCCAAACGACAGAGAATGTTTAGCGGATGAGTGCAAAAGTCACTGATTCCAGTCCACCCAAGAGGTGCGTCCTTGTCGCGAAAAGGGCTGCAATATATCGGCATGCAATGTACAGGTCTGAGATTGTGGCGTAGAGCAATACATGTGTTCAACCAAATCCAAAATCAAGTCAAGATCAATGTATCATCCTCTCGTCGTGAGTGTCGTCGGCCACATCTCCTGGGCCCTCAGCGCTCAGCATTTGCACTCGCTGGTGGCGCACCCGCATCTGGTGACGTGCAACAAAACAAAAAGATGGTAAGTTCGTGGTTTGAGCGATGCAGGTGGGATGATGCGTACTGGGTGTTGCACGAGCAGGCGCTGCTGCCGCAGGCAGTGTTAACAGGGGTGGCGGTGGTCTAAAGCCTGATGAGAAAACGACAAAGGGATATCAGGTATACACGACGTACAGCGAGCATATCGATAGAGCGGGGGTGTAGTTGAAGGATTTGAAGCAGGTAAAAATTTGTTGACTGGCTGAGGAAACTCATGCCTCCCTCCAGCTCTCTTTTATATGCGCCCAGCAGGAAGAAGTCTCCGAAAGCGGCAGGCGTCCAGTGCCTGGGTTGGTACACGCCTGTCCGATATGCTTCCCCCATTCGTAAGGTCAAGCTTTCGAAGACGAGTGGACATGAACATGCGGTCTTAGTAAGTCATTGGAATTACGCGGAGAACGGGCCGTGATGGGTGCGAGAGAGTGAACGGAGGATGATCAGGAGGATCCGATAGATGATAAGACGGTTGGACGGTGGTGTACCTTGTGGTAGAGGCGTTCTGGCCGTCGGCTCATGTGGTCTCGGGAATGAATGATATCGTTATCCGAGCTACGGGGTTATGACAGATAATACATTTGGTACGGCTCCACCAACACCGTCAACACAGCCTTTCTGCCACTCTGTACCAACGTTGCAGAAATGTCATGCAGGACCAGGCTTGTAGCAAGCCTGTATTGCCAATACGAGAGCTCGAATTAGTTATCAGCATCGGGATCGAATTAGTTATCAGCAGATTCAGCACCGGAATCCCAAGTGTCCGGAAACGCGTCCTTCAGACGTCGTGACGCGTTGTTTGGTTCCCAACTGTTTGCCAAGCGAGAGAGATAACTTGCTAGAAATAGCGGGTATGAATGCAAGAGGCAATCCTAATCAACACAAGTTGAAGAGGCGGCAAAGTGGGCTGCAATGTGTTGGCAAGAAATGTGCAAGTCTAGATTGTGGCGTAGAGCAAGAGCAGGCGGTCTAGAAACCAATCAGAAATTTGTTGTGGAGTTTGAAAGCGAACCTTGTTGCGAAAAACTGTGCAGGTCCCGGAGGGATGCAGGCCAGCGCAGTGTACGCTTCCTCTCCACACCCTCTCTATCCAAGTCCATACCATCCTGTCCTTTCTGGTTAGTTCCATTACAAGTCGGCTAATATCTTTCCTAAAACTGTAACAGGGCCCCAGGACCATGAACTCAAGAAACAGTATCTCGCGCTGCTGCCTCCTCAGCAGATCATCGACATATGCCTCAACTTTGACCTCCATGTCCCACCATATGTGAAGAGTTCGATATGGCCCGCCGATATTAACGCTGCTATTGCTGCGATGCGCAAGGCATCGCCGCCACCCACTGGCGTCCCAGCGGCGCCTGTGGCGTCGACCTTTGCGACGGGCTCGCTGGCGACTTCTTCAGATCCTTCTGCCGCAGCCGACAAGTCAATAGAGAAGCCTACTGAGGCTCAACCGCCCGACAAACCGTCCCCCACGCCTGATCCAGCTGCCTCAGCCCAGACATCCGTCCAGCCCTCACCCGCCTCCGAACAGCCGCCTGCTGCCCCAGTCCCAGTGCCTGCCCAGCAGCCGCCTTATCCACACCAACCATACGGCTACGGCCACCCGCAGGCTGCGTACCCACATGCGCCGTACTATCAGCCCCCACCGGGATATCCGCCGTACCCATCGCCATACCCATATCCTCAGATGCCCACTACCTACCCGCACCAACCACCTCCTGGGTATCCACAACAGCTAAACCCCCCGTTTACCACAGCGCCGCTCACACATCCGCAACAACAACCACCGGATGCGTTTAATCCAAACCCTACTCCGACGGAGGACCTCCCGAGTTACGAGGAGATGATCGTCGAGGCGCTGCTTGATTCTGGAGACCCGGAGGGTTGTGCTCCAAAGGATCTGTTTACATGGATGGCATCGCGATATCCACTACAGCAAAATTTTCGCCCATCGGCGAGTCAGGCGCTCCAAAAGGCGTTCAAAAGGGGCCGGTTTCAGAAAAGCAGCGGCGGCAAGTACCGCCTTAATGCGACTTGGGAAGGCGGCAACGTGAGTCATCTATCTATTTAGACCTCGGATTAGCTGCTAACTAGTTCACCTTGGATGTCAGACATCACGACGGACGACACGACGTCCGCAAACTCAAAACCCGCCAGCACCAGCACCAGCAGCCACTTCCCCATTCACGCACGCGCCGCTGGTCCACCATCACCCACAACCCGGGGCCCAAACCGGATTCCAGCCTCAAGGATTCAATTACTCCTTCCAACAACAAGGTTACCCGGGGTTCCAGCAGCAGGCACAATCACAACCTCAAACTGCTGCTGCTGCAGGCACATCCACAGGCGCTGCAGCCGCCGTGACAGCAGGCGACGCGGGACGGCCCCCGGCGGGAGACGGCGCGGCGCACGATGCCTGGGAGGCGGCACAAAATATCCTCAAGGCGATCAACTTCGATTCGTTGCTGCAGCTGCCCAAGGAGGATGATAAATCTGCGGCGGAGCATGACAGGGAACCCGCTGCGGCATCGAGCAGCGCTGCGCCGTCGGCACCGGTAACCGCTGCACCGGCCATGGACTTCCTCACCGCCGCACTGTCGGGAGTCGACGCGCATGCTGGGACGGGAACAGGAGGTGGAACAGGAGGTGGAGCAGAGGTATTGGATGCTAATGTCGCGGCTGGGAGAGCGGAGCTGCAAGCGCAGCTTGCGTTGCTTGCGGCGCAATTGGCTGAGATATCCCAGGAGGACGAGGGCGATCCTGTGGTACACTATCCCGTAGTCGGTGTCCCTCCCCCTCCCGCACCTACTCCTGCCCCTGCCACTGCCACTGTTGCTCCTGCTTCTCATGCTCTGCCTCCATTCACGCCTCCTCTCGTGGCTGCAGAACACAATCCTGTACCCCCGCCGCAGGTTCCGATGGGGAGCCTCCTACCGGACGCCGGGTTTGCCCTTCCTGGGCCGAAAGCTACTGTTGTGCAACCTCCACTGCAGGCGCCGCCGCCACCACCACCGCCCATTGTCCCGCAGCCAGTCACTGCAGAGCCGGAGGAAGAGGAGGACAGCGAGGATGATGATGATATGGAGGAGGTTATCTAGTTTGTATATTTGCGCACGTCAATTGGTGCTGTACAAGTAGGCGCTCTAATGGATATCCATAATCCACTGGATGGAACTCGAGCTTGAAAGCATGTTGTTCGTGATGAGTGGTAAAATGTAATTATAATATTGAATAATTCGAGGGCTCGTGTCTTCGCGTTTCCCTTTTGGATCTCCCATGGCGAAGAAGAAAATCGAACCCTCAACTGCCGCCAAAGCAGCATCAGTACCAGAGCTCGTCTTCCCAGAGCTCTCGCCGAAGGAGGACCTCGAATGTCGCACTCTTCTTGAAGACCAGATCCTCCTCATCGATGTGCGCGTACCACCATGATCTCCCTTGCGCAGCCAGTCTCTGACGACGAAGCACACCAGAACTTCTTCTCGCCCGCAGAATGCAAGGCACTCGTCAAGTTCATCGATGCGCTCCCGCTCGAGCTGACGCCGCCCAAGAAACGCGGGGAGGCCGAGCGCGTCAATCGTGCGTCCCACCTCCTCTCGTGTCTTCCTCTTATCGGCTCATTTGCAATTTGCAATTTCCTATACACCCACTGCAACTACTCCCCATGCTAAAGACCGCTTCTCCGTAACCTCGCTGGAGTTTGCGGTGCGGCTGCATGCCCTGCTCATGCCGCACCTCCCGTCGTTCCCGTACCCGACCTCCTCGAAGCGCACGCGGGGTGCGGATGACCCCCCAAGGCTGCCACATTCGCTCAACTCGAATATTAGGGTCTACAAGTACACGCCGTCGCAGCACTTCGGGTGCGTAGCTATAGGCTACAATCCGAACGTCGATTGCTGATTGAAATAATGATTGACATCAATTTGTCGTACAGAAAGCATTACGACGACTCCGTGCGCGATCCGATGACGGGCGCGAAATCAGAGTGGACGCTGTTGATTTACCTTACGGGTGTGGAGGATGGTGTGGAGGGTGGTGAGGTACTTTGGATTTATTCTATATGACATAGGGGAGACGTTGATTGGTCGATACGACATTTTTCAAGACGCTGTTCTACAAGGACCAACGGGGTAAGCGGCAGGAAGTCATCACGGCTCCTTTAATTAGGGGGACTGCGCTTCTACATCGGTGAGTAGTACTGGGTAATTCCTCTCTACTCGTTTTCGCTGGCTAAACCTTTTGACTCTTGAAAGACATGGACAGGAATGTATGCTTCACGAAGGCTCCCTAGTAACGAAAGGAAACAAATATGTTCTCCGCTCCGACCTCATGTTCATGCGGTAAATGCACTCCGATGACAAGGAGAAGAAATGCGCTATGATACAGGCAGGACTACACCTGGGTGTGGATGCGCTAGTTCCACTTCCGCCGCGACATCCCCGCCTCCACCCCACCGTCTTCCCGATCTAGCTCATCCCCCCTCCCCCTCCCCCCGCGCAACCTTCCTCACGACTTATCTTCCTCCCCCTTCCCTTCCTTCCCTTCTTCGTCTGCTCCTAAACACTCACTCGCCATAGTCCCGTTGGCCTTATTCCTTATTCACCCTCTCCTTCAGCAAGGTAACCTGGTGGAGCTTAACTCGGCATCTCCCGCGCCACAGCGTACTGCATTACGAGCGTGATGGACTCCCTGCGTCCGGTGAGTCCGATGTAGCGAATGTACATACATAGTCTTCGGAGTGCGTGGGGATGTCGAGGCCTCTCTTGGTGGATATTTCGTCTACCTGAGGCGATGATGGAATCAGACAAGTAAGGAACCACCGACTGGCAATGTCTGTTGCGACAAGGATTATACGCCCACCACTCAAATATTGCGAGCGCATTCACAGGCGTATCCCTGTACGGCAGCAAAATCGAGGTAGTAGAAAGTCTGAAAAACTGTGTTGGACACATCTCTGGCCTTTGCACATTCCCGCGGCATTTTGCGCCACGGTATTCGTAAAATAATGCAGATTCATGTTGCGATGCCAATTATGTCGCGTCCGTTAGATAGATCTGGTACGTGTGTCGGGTGGGAGTTTTTTTGTAGCCCTTTTTCAGAGAGAAGCGGATGGTTTAGTAGACATGCCAGTACTTGTGGCGCTATCATGCCCCCCGACATGTTAGACCGATGGATTTTATGATTGCGTGAATGGTACCTCACTGCCCCAAAAATCTTATTTTTCATGTCGGACACGCTCTGGCTTGGGCTCAACTTTTTCGCTCATGGGCACAACGTCAAAAAAAAATCAAAAAGAATTCAGCAAAGAACCATCTTTGAGATCCCCCTTTTTGTTGAAAAGGTATGTCATTGCCTTGATTTATATATATATGGGTCCGGATCCTCTGCAAGCCCTCCAATTTTCGAGTGCTGGGCGCGCGCGATAGGGGTGCGATTATGTCAACCGGGATTTGTCACAGGGGACGTTTGCTTTTTTCTCTACCGCATTCAACTGCAACACCTTTGACGCCCGCTCTGCTTCTCTTTTCGCTCTCGTCTTCGTACCCGATCGAATCCTTTGTCTTTCTCCGTCCTCACGGATTTTCACAACCACAACAACTATGTCGTCCCAAATCGACCTTGCAACCATTCCACAAGACCAATTGGCTGAAATGCTGTCCTTCAAATTGAAATGTTCAAAACAGACTGAAGCACTTCGAGCCCGACTACCAGCTCAGCTGGCCCCATTTGCGTCCAATATCAGCATCATAGAGCCCATCCAAACCGTCCGCACCTCCCCCGATATTGGGATCCACTGGTCCGCTTGCCGGGTGGAGGAACGGATAATTTGCATGTCGGTCGCGTCGCCGCATTCACAATCGCAAGACTCAGAGGAGCCACATGCGAAGCCTTTGACACTCGTTTGGCAAGACTGGTGGACATCATCGAAGTATCTTACAGGGACTGCGAATTCCCGCATGCTTTCTGTTTCCCTCCGATATGGCCCTCCTGGTCGTGGAACATGCTTGCAGGCGGCCACCGGCGTTTACAGCGACCCTGGATGTTCAGAGTCATACTCCAACCACGGTGGCATCAAATCTGTTGTGAAGGAAGTCGTCCGAGACCTAGGCTTCGAGGGTGAACTTGATAAAAAAGCGCACAAGGTCATCGCAGCGCTGCTAGGTGACGACGGAAGGGAATTATTGAAGAAGAGCATCGATGATGGGCCCACATTGAAAACGATTATCCGAAAAGAGCTCGAAGTGGAAGATAGGGGCTACTAGCTGGCTACTAGCGCTGCTAAACAGTGGATATGCGCTGTACTTACATTACAATCACGGAGAGTTTACATACATGAACCATTTTGCGCCGTGAGTTAAGTGTTAAGTAGGTACTGTTTCCTCCTTGTGACACATCGACCATCTCCCACTGGTTTATGATGATTTTGATTGTCGCTCCACGGGCCGATTACTGGCCGATTCCTCTCGAGTCTCGACGGTCTCAGGCTCACCCAAGGCTCACCGGCACCCTTCGTCCCGTCGGCACCAGTTTGTCGGCACCCTTCTCAGTCGCGTCCTCTAGAGACAGCCAATCCCTTACCCTTCCCAGTTCCCAATGGCCACCTGCTAGGCTACGTAGGGTACTGTGTTCCTTCGGGGGTTCCCCCAGTTTTCCCCTCGTCCACTTCCACCGCTAGTCGCGCCGCGCGGAGAGTTCTGTAAGTGCTGACTTGGAAACTGCGATCATTTTGCACAGATCCTTGATCACCGGTGCTTGAACGACGCGCCGAGCTCGAGTCAGTCAAGTAAATACCGCATCGTCGTCTTGTAACTCACTCTCCGACCAGTTTATAGCGCCAGCGCGCCCTTCACGATGTCGCTTCGCCTTTCAGTAGCTCGGCATGTTGATTTTCGTTCCACACCCTGGAGTATCCTGCGCACCATGTCGACGGCCTCGTCGTCCCCTTCGGCACCATTGTCCACAGCCCCCGCAGTCGCATCTTCTAGAGACAGCCAATCCCTAACCCTTCCTGATGGCCGCCTGCTAGGCTACGCCGAGTACGGTGCCCCTTCGGGCTTCCCCCTGATCTACTTCCATGGCTACCCTTCGAGCCGGCTCGAGGGTTCGGCCACCGATGCAGTCGGCAGGCGCAAGAACATACGCATCATCACTCCCGACCGCCCCGGCTTTGGGCTCTCGTCTCCACAGCCCGGTCGGACGATCGGAGACTGGCCGCGCGACGTCGCGGCCCTTGTCAACCACCTCAGGCTTGAGCGGTTTGCGATCCTCGGCGGCTCCGGGGGTGGGCCGTATGCGCTTGCATGTGCGCTGCCCGGCGCCCTCGTGGACACCTCTGCACACCTCTCGGCTGTTGGAGTTCTCGCCGGCGCCCCGCCCTGGGACGCACCCGGCGCGCGTGCGCACATGGCGAGGTACCGCCGGGCTTTTGCACGCATGGCCCAGTACACCCCCTCAGCCTTTGGGCTCCTCGCTTCATCCGTTGTCAGCGCTGCCCGCTGGGCGGTTGGCACGGAAGCGGTGATTAAGCGCATCGACGCGTGGCTCGACACCCATCCCAGCGACAAAACAACAGAGGAGAGCAGGAAGGAGTTGATTCGCATGGGGTTTGAAGGGTTTGCACAGGGAACTGGCGCCTTTGTGCAGGAGACGCGCCTGCTTACCGAGCCATGGGGGATCGCGCTTGACGAGATTGTCAGGCCAGTCAAGATTTGGCATGGGGCCAAAGATAGTGCATCTCCAATCGAGCCGGTACGGTGGCTAGCAGGCAGAATTCCGGGAGCAGTCTTGACGGAGTATGTTGACAAGGGACACTATGATTTGGATAAGCAATTGGAGCCGGTGATTGAAGAGTTGAGCGAGGAGTCTTAGTCTAACACGACACAGAGCTCAACCTCAACCTCGGGCATAGACTAGAGCAACGTGGACCTCATAGTAGAATGACTCGTTCAAGTTCTCGTTCAAGTCTTGTCAGCCCCCGGGCTCACAAGATATTCTAACTTCAACGGTTCCAGGGATTGCTTCCCAGCTGAAATTTGGGAGATTATAGCACTGACATCCAACTATCGAAGACCACCCACCCGTAGAAGAACCCGAAGAGTGGTCTACAAGTCACTTTGCCGGAGTGGTTAACGGGATCGCCTGCTAACTTCTAGCATGACAGCGGTTGGGCTTTGCCCGCGAGTGTTCGAATCGCTCAGGTGACGACTTTTTTCACATCGGATCGCTGCCATCGTACCGGCCGTCCAAGGAGCCGGTGCGCGACGCTTCTTAATAAGGCTTGAGCAACATGCAATGATCCCACATAGACCGAAAGTCAAGTAACACCCATCCCTAATGCTTGCGGTGTTTAGACCGTTTCGGCATCCCCGCCTCTACCACATCATCGTCCCTATCCCGATCGTCGCGGCCCCCGGCCTCCCCGCGTCTCCGCTTCCCCCCACTTTTGGCCCCCTGCTCCTTCATCTCATTGACAGCAATCCTGCTCGCCTCGTTCACCCGTTCCTTCAGCAGCGCGATCTCCTCCGCGTCCGTGGGCCACAGATCCATCTTCTTGCCAATGACAGCCTCGATCCGCTGGATCAGCTCGACGTCGTACTGCGTCACGAGCGTGATCGATTTTCCCGCACGCCCAGCACGCGCGGTGCGCCCGACACGGTGGATGTAGTCCTTGGAATGCGTTGGGATGTCGAAGTTGATGACGATGTCGACGGAAGGGATATCGAGACCACTACATAACAGGGTAGTAGATATTAGTTATTATAATATCAGCGAGCGGGGGAAAAAAACACCGCACCGACTGGCGACATCTGTGGCGACCAGGACTTTGCGTCCACCACTCTTGAATTTACCGAGAGCGCCAAGCCGTTGACTCTGACTTAGTTGTCCGTGGAGGGGTACGGCTGGGAACCCGAGGGTTCGGAGGATTATTGAGAGCCTGGAAAATGTGTCAACTGGCTGATACGTATGGTTGGTATAAATACGGCAAGCTGACCTTTGGGCGTCGTTGACCGTTCTCGTGAAGATGATGATAGAATTTTGGGCCAGGGAGTTGACTAGGTACACCAGGAAGGCGTCCTTCTCCTTCAGAGGCATCAGCAGGTAGTATTGGAGGAGCGTGGAGACCGTTTGGTATCTGTCAGTAGATACATCAGTCGCCAAGCATGATACGGGGCTGTAAGAAACACACTTCGACGACACCTCTACCCGCACGGGATTTGACAAGCTGGCGCGTTGGAGTTTTGCAACTTTACTCGTCATTGTCGCGGAAAACAGATAGGTGGTCCGCTCTTTTGGTATCAGCTTGAGAATTTTGTCGATGATGGGCCCGAAATCCATGTCTAGTAGGCGATCGGCCTCGTCAAGTACCTGTATTCCATTAAATATTAGCCATGGAGCAAAGAGTATCACGCAAAAAAAAGAACACACCAAGAACTTGATATTGCGCAGGCTGAAGCCTTTGGTGTTCTCCAAGTGATCAATAAGACGGCCAGGAGTCGCGACAACAATATGTGGGCGCTTAGCCAGCGCGATAGCCTGCGTAGGTAGATCCATCCCTCCGACGATCACCGCACACCGCACGCCCATTGCAGAACCCAGCGACTCAAATTGCTGCCCTATCTGGTACGCCAGTTCGCGCGTGGGTGCCAGAACACACGCGAACAGCCCTTTTGGTTCCTCCCATAGTTTTTGCAGGATCGGGAGCGCAAATGCTGCAGTCTTGCCGGAACCAGTGGACGCGACCCCGATGATATCTCGGCCTTCCAGAGCATGGGGTAATGATTCGACTTGAATCTCGGTCGGGGCCTTGTAACCCACCTGATCGAGAGCCTCGAGCAGAGGGTCGATGAGGCCCAACGCCTTGAAAGTCGTCGGTGTGGCCGTAGAGGTACTAGCGTCTTCTGGTCCTGGCATGATGTTTTGGTGAGAGTAGAAACTAGAAACTTTTCCAAGTTTTCGTGAGTCCCACGTTCAACTTGCGATCAATTAGCACAGCCACCGCTCGTCTACCTCGGCGACGATGGCAAGCGGACAGGCAAGCTCAAGCCAGCGCGTTCTTGTCTCGTACTCTGCGGCGCCGTCCATCCTATCGTCTGCTAAATGGCAAGAGTTCAAGACCGCACTGACAGCGCTGCTTCCGCTTCGCAACATTCACTGGAAGTCTGCTTCACGCACTTCGCTCCGCACAATCCAGGAGTTGGATGTGAATCTGGTCCCCCTGGAGAACCTCCGTGATGAACACACACAGATACCCGTGAACCTGCTGGAGAAACCCTTACTCAACATCTATATCGTGGTGTGCCAGGTGCGCTTGGATCTGAATGCCGGCATTCGATGACCTCACACTCTGGTTTATAGAACACTGACGTGGAGGGATACCGAACGACTGTAAAGAAACAAATCAAGGATTGGCACACCGTCGTATCGACGCGAAAACACCAGGAATGGCTGATCTTGCACATCATCCGACCCGACACACGAGCGGCCCAAACGGCCAATTTCTTTCAGCTCAAGGGCTCGGTGTTTGAGAAGATCAGAGCAGATTTTAATACTGAGAAGCGAGAGCGGTACGCCTTCGTGCTCACTCATTGAACGCAAATGACCCCGTAGACAGGTGTGTGCAGGTATCATGGTCGCCAGACAACGACGCCCCGGCCGTATGGGCAGAGCTCATCAACAAAATAAAGGATGGCGTGTTGTCCGCGTTTGACTCGGCGGTCTCACAGAGAGAGGAAGAGGTGAAGCGGTCCGAAAGCCAACGTCAGATGCCCGGCTGGAACTTCTGTACATTCTTCGTGCTAAAGGTGACGTCGTTTCAACGCCCGAGTCCACGACTCCGACTGAACTCGAACTAGGAAAGTCTTGCGAGCTCCTTCGAAGGTGTCAGTCTTTTTGAAGACGCGTATACACAATACGAAGAACTCGAGACATCTTTCTATCACGTCTTGAGGGAAAAGAATTTATCTTGGTTCGGTACATTGATCAATCCCTTGGGAGGAGATGACTCCGCACCTTTGCTATCCGTCACCAGGAAAGCCTACCGGGACCTCATTCTTGCCAATACCATCTCAGTCTTCGACTTCCGGATATACCTCCTCTCCCGCCAGTGCGAGCTGCTCGCTCAGAAAGGCCGGTTAAACGAGATCAGCAGGAAGGCAGCGGCATTTCTAGGCGCTTTTGGAAGGCGATTGCGCGATATTGAGGTAAGCGAGTCGATGTCCACGATGGTCCATATGGACTCATGCCGCACAGACAACACTACCACGATTCTTCGTGGAATCATGGATATATTCATCTGCCCTCAGTGCCGTTGAATATTGCGATAATTGGGCTGCCGGATTCTCAATAACAGGTCCCAAACTCAACACCTTCAATTCAGCTAAGGGCGAACTGCTCGAGTTGGCTCGAACCCAGGTATGTATGCGTACCCCGAATCTGAAGCGCCTGGATTCGAGCTGATAGCTCAAACAAGCTGGATTCCATCGGTGTGATCGTTGGTCACCTTCCAAAACGCCCGCCGTTCTCTTCGTCTTGCGACCCATCCATTTCACCCGTCGAGACGGACTCGACACAAACCATCACCAATACCGACATTCTCAACGCCATCAAAGATCCCGATATCTTCTACAAACTCTATACTGACGCGACAAACCGCGCCATCGACATGTATACGAAGGCTGGTCGCAAGAAATTTGCGTTACGACTGCATGGAAGCCTCGCTGCACTTGACCTGTAAGCCTTGTCAGCCGTTTTGTCTTGCACCGTCTGACAGGTGCTCTAGCCACCGTGGCAACTATAAAAATGCCCTGGCCATCTATTCCTCCCTCCCTGCCCATTACGCGCCACATATGTGGACATCCCTCGAGTCCTTCATGCTTTCGCGAGCGCTCGATACTCACGATGTCTTTGAAAAGGATAAAGATACCGAGTGGATCCATATTCTTCTTTCTTTCCTCAAGTCTTATGTCGACAACCAGGGTTCAGAACTATTTCTGCATGGACATGACAAGGTTGAATATGTCACACGACTCGTCAAAAGCCTCAGATATGCTGCTTCCAGACTTGATACAGGGGAGTTTCTATCGCTTTATTCCGCATTTTTTTTTACTAATCTGCACCCAGATCTCGCACATCCCGACCATCCTGCGATATCATTACGGGTCTCGTCGAGCGCTCGTACGGCAGAAACCAAAGATGGTAGTTTCCTGGACGTAACTGTTCACAACCATTTACCTTGCGTAAGTTGAGAAACTGGCATCAAAGCTGTCAATATTGTCCTGTTATAGATATTGACCTTTACCTAGGGTCTTCACGCAGATGAACTTAGTGTCATTCTTGCAGGTCGAGATTCAGAGAGATGCAGATTTACTGCGCCATTGGAATCCATACCTTCCGGCAAGACGGAGTTGACACTATTTTGCCCTGTGAAGCATACTTGTCGTCGTAATGTCTTTGAGCGGTTCTGATTCTTCTTGTTAGGCAGCAGCAGCGGATACCTATATTCTTGATTCCAGTGAACTGCGGGTAGAAAAGCTATGCTTCCAATGGACACATCGAAAACCTCCGCCAACGAACCCCTCGCCATTACGCAAGGATACACCCACCCTCGTTCGGGTCCCAAAGGATTTGCTTTCCCTTGATGTGCAGATAAGCCAACCAAACCAAGGTAGATCCTTTGGTGTGGTCGTGGTCTATGGAATCTTGTTTACTCATCGGTGCTTATTATAGTTGAGCTCGGCGAACCTCCAACGATACTCGTGGCAGTGACCACGGGTCGGAACCATATTTTGAGGGCATCGGTGAAACTCACATCATCAGGCGTGGTATTCCATCCCAAGGAAGCGTATCTAAGTGGTGGTGAGGGTCTTTCCTCTGATGTTTATGCTATCAATTGATCAAATATTCCTACAGACAAGCGATCTCAAATAATGGAAGTCGTCGACAACGCTATCATCCTTGAGGACATTCCGGAGGATACCACTATTTCCTTCCTAGTGCCGCACTCGGATACGTCAGCCTTCCAGGCAATGGCGAGTATATTCCTTGTCACAACCTGTGGCCATTTCAGCTCATGGAATTTTAGAAAATCGTCTCGGAGGTGAAATACATCACCAAACCTGAGCCAAACCTTTCACGCACAATACGAATGACACGGGTGGTTCTCACGGCTCTTCCTATCTCCGTCAACGTGGAAGACTTCTTCAGGGGATCACGGTGCGAAATACTTTTGCTAAATAGTACTGCAACTGAGGATTTTTTCTTCGTAGTCTCTTTTCCAAATTCACAATATCGACAACCAGCCACCAGCACGTGCGAATCCGTGCTGCCCATTTGATGACGCAGGGGGAAGGTCTTGATGGTGTGAAGATTGTGTCCTGCGCAACGAAGAATCGTGGCGTGATGGTGAGTCTCGCGTTATGAGCCAGAAGTTTTACTCGAGCTTTTCGATGCTCTCTTAGACTGTCACCCCTGCACAACCGGTGAACTTTTTGTTCTCTATTAATTCTGCCAACGGTCCTGTGCGAGAGTCACTGAATCTGGTCATCAAATATCGCATGTTGCGCGAAGGTGTGCCCGATTGTTGACTATCACGCACCCACTCAAAGCTGTGCGTCTCCAGAGGTGGAATCTGTAATTGAGAATGTAGTCACAAAGGCCCTGGGCGACTCGTCTTCTGCGCACCATCATCGGGTCACTGTCGTCAATAAGTTGGTCGAGGAGTTGGAGCACGACGCTGGATGGGTCGACCTGTATGGCATCACTGGAGAACTCAAGGTTCCCAGCAAATCGCCGGATAATTCCGATTCGGAGACGTCTCAACTATTCGAAACGGCCAAGAAGGTTTATTTTTTGATACGCTCAGCTGCTTGACTGCAACCTGACCGCGGTCTCTAGCTACTTCAAGCACATAAGCACCCCTACCCACCTGAAGGGACCTGGAGGGAGATTAAAATCCCTGTAGATGTGCCATACATGAGTGTAAGCTGCTCTTTTTTCCAGACCGCCCTCGACACACCTCTAAATGATCTCATATCGAAGATTGTTGCCGCTGCTTGCGTTCGCATCCTAGCCACTTCCTTCAGCAATGTCCACGCCGGTGGAACTGCATTGTCCCTCTTTGCCGGGCAGCCTATATCTGCGAGGGTGACAATCAACACGTCCTTTCACTGGGGATCGAGCTCTGGCGACAAGGAGCGCCGGTATAGTCTTCGCTATGACGTCGAGGAAATGGTGCGGGACTGGCTAGTCAGTGGGCCGAAGCGCAGTAACTTTGAGGCTATGGTGGGTGCTAACGCCGAATACATTGGTGTTCAATTTGTGTGACTCACGCGGCGACGATCAGGACGGCGCCACACATTCTGTGCCAATAACACTGATCGCTCTGCACCATGGGGAGCTGGCGTTGCCCAAGGTGACGGTGACGGTGACGGCGCTACCGATAGCGGGTGCGACGACGATGGGGTCAATGGCTATGCCCAGCATAGAGACATACCAAGTTCATGGCGCGGAGAAGGTGCTGGTACTGCCGCGGGGCGGGAGGAGCACCTATGTTGTTGGGATGGGGTCGAAATTCGAGTAGCTTATCTGTGAGTTTTCGTTTTCTATGCCTTGACGTCTGACGGCGCTGAAGTTGCTGCATTGTAGCAGGTTCCATCTGCTGTTATATCAATATAGTGTCGGACTCGTGCCACTTTCAGTGGCTCTCCCGATGACTGCGTGCCGCAAAACTAAGGTGAACGATGTGCAGAACGACTATACCCATGATCGCATGGGGCTGAGCAGCAAAAGGCGCGTCACCTGAGCGATTCGAACACTCGCGGGCAAAGCCCAACCGCTGATATGCACTGGAAGTAGCAGGCGATCCCGTTAACCACTCCGGCAAAGTGACCACGGAAGCAAATCCGACATGTAACGGGGCAAACGCACTGGGCGCCAGTGGCGCAGTGACAGAAGGAGTAGAATATTTTCATGCGAAAAAAACGTCACCTGAGCGATTCGAACACTCGCGGGCAAAGCCCAACCGCTAATATGCACTGAAAGTAGCAGGCGATCCCGTTAACCACTCCGGCAAAGTGACCACGGAAGCAAATCCGACATGTAACATCGCAAACGGACTGGGCGCTGATTGCCCTCCCCAGTGTACAGACGCAGACGAATATTTTCATGCAAAAAACGCGTCACCTGAGCGATTCGAACACTCGCGGGCAAAGCCCAACCGCTATCGTGCTAGAAATTAGCAGGCGATCCCGTTAACCACTCCGGCAAAGTGACTTGCTCACTGGTGAAAATTTGGTTTTTCTCGGAACAGTAAGTCGATTACGACGCTTGAAAAGCGCCTTTGCGCTACGATATCCAAATATCATAATCCACCGCCGTCAGAACGGACCACAAAGGCGTCATCTGAACACTGGCGGGCGAAGCCCAACCGCTGAAATGAACCATGTTGAACGAATCAAAGAGGGAGACATAGCAGGCCATGCCCTTAACCGGGTCAAGGTATTGACAATGGTCGTGATATAAATCGTCCGCAATCGTACGCGTAGTTGGCCACTCTGGGACGGGGGACGGGGGACGGGGGACGGAGAACTATACAAACTTGCAGGGATAGATGTAACCCAGTGTTCGGTTCTACCCACTACGGGGTAGAGGTACTTTACCCGGGTAGAGGGTAATTACGGGTAGGGGTAGACACATTGGCTCAAAAGGGGGGGTAGATGGGGTAGAGATAATCATGTCACTATCTATTGGAATTGGGATGAAATTTCTGCACTCACGTCGAACCTTCGCATCCACACAACAAGTAGCTGGCCATGACAACCCTCTGGCACTGGAGGTACTTCTGGGACACCGGAAGGATGGCAAATAAAAAGCACAAGGCAGCGAAATGCAATCACTGCATCAACTGACCCCAAGATTGGCAGGACTGAGGAAAATCATCTACATCAGGACAGAGCTTCGGTGAAAGGACCTTCACGACGGTCGCATTTGCCAACGACAGAAGCGACAGACTGGCAACAAGTTCCGAAAAATTACAGAGCACAGGTCAACTACGAGCGAGTCCGCCGAGGGAGTTCAGATCATCATTGATGTTGACATCGGCCCGATGATAATTCCCGTTAACTCAGCTTCTCCAATATTTCGACTTGATTGGCAAACGTGTACGTAGTCTCCCAAAGCCAGACGTAGATACCTTGGTTCAACCTACGCAGGCTTCGGATATCCGTATCTGACGGTGTACGTGCTTTTCACTATGTATTGAGTCTTGACTGATTTGCCAATAGGTCACACTCTTCTTTGACGAAGGCGAGCTGATCTGGATTCAAGACCTTTTCAACTGGGCAGTGGACAATAGCTGGCATGGGTTCTGGAGCGTTGGGGATGACAATTACAAAGACGAGATGGATTTTTATGGGTTTCTGACGGACGAGATGATGTCGGAGCCATCTGGTACAGCTATTTCATCCTAGAGTGATATGTTTTGCCTTTGAATGCTATTTTATATGTCTTTCTAACGCTCTACCCCCTCTACCCTGGGTAAAGGGGGTTAATCTGGATGCTACAGATTACCCTTCTACCCTCTACCCCTCTACCTGGGGTAGAACTGAACACTGACATTGTAACCTGTCCTGAAGCTCAAATGTGGAAGGAGCTTTGAGTGGGGAAATCAGCAAGAATGTCCACCGATTGCGTAAAGTATGCGTTGTGGCGCCGGCAATGCACACATATGAGAAACCGCGGCGAGAAGGAACTGCATTCAAAACGAACGCGATAATAGATAGATAGACATGATGAGACTGCGAACAAAAATTTCGTCACCTGAGCGATTCGAACACTCGCGGGCAAAGCCCAACCGCTTAGCAGGCGATCCCGTTAACCACTCCGGCAAAGTGACATACATGTCCACACGGGTGTACAGGTATTTATTAGGGTGCTACAGGCGAGATAATGTGCCAGTGGGTGGGTGGAATGCGGATCCCGAGTGCTCAAAGGTGTACGTACGGGCACCGGTTACATAGATTCAAGTCGAGGCGGGATAGATTCAAGTCAGGCGATTGCGATTGCGAATACGCCACACAGCCGATCTACTCTTCTAGCCATCTCAGCACACCGCAACGGTAACCTAGATTGGTGGATTCGATATCGTACTTGCCACCAGCCGGTCGTGTCCTGATTAGTCTAGATTTGGTGTACACTTTCTCTTACTAGATTCCTTTAGTTTCTTCTTCTTTCTCTCTGCGCGTTGCCCTGTTCCCTTTTGTCTGGACCACGTGCGCGGCGTGGGGTCGTACAAAGCTACGCCTCGGTGGCGGCGGTGGCGGCGGGCGCCTTGGCCTCCTGCTCGATGAACTCGCGGATGTAGGCGACGACCTGGTCGGTCCATTCGTCGGTGACGTTGTTGTAGAGAGATACGCGAATACCTGTAAAGCGTGTCAGCCTGTTGGAGTGCGGAGAAAGGAAAGGATGCGTACCACCGACGGAGCTGGGGGAAAAGACGGCGCTGCAATCAGTAGATAGTCAGAGTACAAGAAAGAAAGGACGCACCGATGTCCCTTGAGGAACTTGAGCCCCTTGTCCTCCGCGCCTTTCAAAAACCTCTCCTCCGCGCCCTCCCCATTAATCCCAAACACGACATTCATCCAGCTCCCCTCGCCCTCCCTCACCTTGGGCACCAACACCCCCCTCTGCGTCCCCTCCCTCAACACCCCATACACCTTCTCCTGCTTCCTCCTGCTAAACTCCTCATAATACCTGACGCCCCCGAGCGCCTTGATCCTCTTGAGCACCAAGCCCGAAATATAAATCGGCAGCACGCTCGGCGTATTCGGCATCGAGTCGTTCTCCGCAAACGGCTTGTACGCGAGCGAGATCGGGACGGGCGCCCCGCCTATCTTCGCCGCTGCGTCCACGTCCACGATTACGTCCTTCCTTACAATGAGCACCGTCACGCCCGCGGGGCCCAGGTTCTTCTGCGCGCCCGCGTACACGATCGCGTGGTCCGCGAGGCGCGGGATCGGGCGGCTGAGGAACGACGAGGAGTAGTCGCCAACGAGGGGCAGCAGCGGCTTGTCCGGGAGGAGGTGGAACGGGAAGCTCGCGGGCGTGCCCTCGGTGCCGGCAAACTGCGTCCCCGAGACGGTCTCGTTCTCGCAGTAGTAGATGAGCGCGGGGTCCGGGGAGAAGGCGTAGGATTCGTGCGGGGGCAGCCCCGCGAAGGACTTGCCGTCGGGGGAGTGCAGGCGGGAGTCGGCGGCGATGCGCACGGTGGCGCCGTTGGCGAGGCGCGTGGCTTCGGTGTAGGCGGCCTTGGACCAGGAGCCGGTGATGACGTAGTCGGCGACGCGCTCGTGCTCGGGGAGGTGCGGGTGCAGGAGGCGGTGCCGGGCGAGGAGGTTGAGGAGGACGGCGGAGAACTGGCCGGTGCCGCCGCCCTGCATGAAGAGCACCTCGTGGGTGGGCGGCACGTCGAGCAGCTCGCGCACGAGCTGCGCGGTGGAGCGGATGTAGGAGTGGAATTCTTTGGAGCGGTGCGAGATTTCGGCGATGCCGATGCCGGTGTTGTTGAAGTTGATGAGGCCCGCGGCGGCTTCGAGTAGGACGGACTCGGGGAGTGCGGAGGGCCCAGCGCCAAAGTTGGGGACGCGGGTTTGGACGAGCGCGGCGAGGGAGGGGTCGGCCATGGGCGGTGGTGGTCGGAACGGGTTTGAGTTTTTTTTTGGATCGCCTCGGCTGTTATAAGGCGCTTGTTGCGGATTCTTTGGTGGAGGCGGGATTAATAGGTGGAGTCATCCACAGGCCAGAGTCATCTCACTGATTTCCGTGAGTCAGTCATCCACGGACTTGAGCACGACATCCTTGGACGAAAGATCAGAATCGAACGAAGATCAGCATATGATTTGTTGGTATGAGCAGTGATACAAGTACAATTGTCACAGTGAGATATTGTCTGATATTGTGTCCATTCATGAAAAGTGCGTAATCGATATCGAATCGAGGGAACCAGAGGTAAGCAGCGAGAGGGACGTATTTCAGGGACAGAGGACAACGTTAGGCTGTCTCGAATGGATGCGCGTAGGTAACAGGAGAAACGAGACCCTAGTGTTGAAGCAGCGATAAGTCAACGAATAAATGGTGATGATATGGTACGATATACAGACGGAAGGACTCTGGGCCACACTATATATGTGGTTCATACATGAAGTGAAGAGGAATAAATATGGTAAAGAAAAGATTGGAGACGAGAAAGAAAAGATCGGCGGCAGAGGAAAGATCGGGCATGATATGAGAGGTACGATGCGGGGCCTTGGAATTGGGGTGAGATTGGATGTTGATTGAATACCAGGAGCTGGAGATCGGGACGGATGCGATGGTGAAGATGGAATGACGGGATGATGCTTATGCTGAGATGGTGGAACGAGATTGGAGAAAGCGATTGTGGGATTGATAATGCGTCGAGAGAGCAGCGAAGCAGATGGTTTGCGTTGTGATTGAGAGAGTCGAAAGCAGGTGAGACGTCGGGACACGATGATATGCATTGGAAGCAGGAGCAGTGAAGCAGGATGATCGATGAGTGAAATCAGCGGAGCGGGGTGATAGTCAAAGCACAAGGGGGTTCTGCGGGCTCGTCGTTATGAGAGTCGCGGCGGAGGACGGGCATGAGATGGTGGAAGAGGACGCGCGAGGGGTGGAAGCGCGGGCGCGGGGTGTGTGGGCGGGAGGATGGGGAGGAGGGTGGTATTGGGGTGGTTGGCGGGAGGGGGGTGCTTGAGCGCAGGAATAGGGGCGTGCAGGGAACAAGGTCGGGAGTTTGGCGCGGAGTCCGTTTGTGTGTGGTTCGCGGGTCGGGGATTTGGGATAGATCGGCAATGTTGCAGATGTCGGGGGGCGCGTCAAGCGCGGAGATCCACGGGAGCTGATCAAAGGTGGTGCTGGGCCGGCGATCCGGGTAGGGCCTGCACTGGCGTCTGCGGGCTGATCGCGAGGGAATCTGACGGGGACAGAGCTCAATGGGCGACATCAGGCGCGGTGTCGGGGCCTGGAGTGGGTGTCAGCGGAATGCGCAGCGACAATGGACTCGGACTCACGGGGTGCGGGCGCAGGGCACGGGCGGGGCGGGGACGGGGCGACAAAATGGCGGGCATGGTCGTGGAGGAACAATGGGCGTGGGGGGCTTATAAACTGGCGAGCATAGCGAGACAATGACAGAACGGAAGAAAAGGCAGAAACACGCCCATCACCGGCACCGATCATCCCCAAATTCAACTGAATCCGTTCGGCGTTATCCCCCTGTGACACCAACACCCACATTAAATAACTAGACTCGCTATCACACTCTCGCATTGTTCTCGCATTTTTCTCGTCACTTGCGCACGTTTACCTCCAGCCACACACCACGTTGCACCCATCACGCTTCCGACGATCTTCCCAAACTCATCGCATACCTCGACATGCTTCCAACAATGCCAGCATCACCTTTTGTTCCCGGCCAATGCCATATTCTTGTTAAAGTATTGATCACATCTTGATATCGATGTCTTCGACGTTTCACGCGATCATCCCTCCACAACTCTGCCTTCAATCGTCCCAATCCGTCGAGCTCCCTAATCCGACTCCCCGCCTCAATTATCACGCGACGCATGATGACAAGCCACCCACGTCATCGTTCCCTTCTCCGTCGCGCAGACGGACTCCCTTCTTCTGTCTTCGCAGCTCCATGGTTGGTGCTCGACTTCCGCGTTTCATAGGGGCTTTTATTTTTATACTGATGCCAGGGTCACTGATCCCAGGTCTCAGGCCCACTGACGATGGTTTCAATTTTCCTCTTGACATTGATCCTCCCCCACTGGCTGATCGACGATCGTGGCTCCCCTACTTAGTAGGTACGTACGATCCGACGCAGTGCCACTCATGTCTACGGAAACTCCGGCTGTCCAAATGATCTCTACTGCTGCGTCCTCCCGATACTTGGCTTACGCCGAGTAATCAGCAACCAGCTGTATCCTACAAAGCACCGTCATTGCACAACCACCAATCATATATAAATATCACGATTCGTCCACCATCCGCCGACGGGTCTCAGATCTCACTGGTCCGCCAACGTTGAACGTGTCTCATCGGCATCACTCCCTTCAAATTCACGCCTTGACAACGACAACGACAGCCACAGCTGCAGTGGCGCTGACTCCTCTGACTCAGACTTATGACGCGTCTTTTTGTTCACTCTCCAGAGTCCAACATAAGTCTTACCCCGGTCCCTCCCTATCACTTCCATTGCCCAAAGGCCAATGACTACGACAATGACAGGGCAGTGACGTCCGTCGTCCGCCTGGACTCTGCACTTGGCGTAGAGTGTACACCATGTATCTGCGCACTCTACATGGCCTCTCCCATGCTACCACCGTTCCTACGCGCTCCGATTGACGAGTCCCCGGCTCCTGGTTTCTCGGCCACCTGATTCTCTCCGTACTCTATTCTATCACTTATGGCGCGAAACGGCGCGCACACTCGGAACAGAGAGTACCACTGCCAGCGACTGCGTGCTGTATTACAAAACAACGCCGGGACAAGGCATCGCGGGCCACGTTCTACAACCTATAGCCTGGTACTGGTATCGACGCGCGACCGCTGGCTGGATCCCCTCCAGGAGCTTCATTGCTTTTCAAGATTTTCATCGGAGAGATGAGCCACACCAAGAAAAATCTATCCAGTATCCATGAACTCTGCCCATATCTCGTCCATGGAAAATATTGCCGAAATATGTCCCCCAGGCAACACCTTCAGGCGGGCATTGTCGTACTTCGAGACCAAATACTTCGCCCATTCGATCGTAGTTCCCACGTCCTCGGTTCCAGCGACAATCATAACCCTCCGTCCAGAGGTGTGTTCCTCATCCAGCTCTCCAAGTTTCCTTCCCCATCCCCAATCGCTGTTCAACACCTCGGCTGTACTCATGAAGCCTTCCCATGTCTTCGCCACACTCCTTCGATTGTTCTCCGCCATTTCTCTCTCCAACTGACCCTCTTCGTAGCCTGTCCTCTCCCTCCACGCTTTGTACATCTCCTTCTCCGTGTTCTTCATATTGTCGAACAGGATCTGGCGGAGGAAAGTTTCGGCCGTCTCCTGAGTTTTGAGCTTGGATTGTATGACGATGCGGGTGAGGCGCTGAAGGAGGCGGAAGGGAATAATGCGGGCGGGAGGACCGATAGACAAATAGTTCTGCCACGACATATTGCGCGTATACGCGAACCCCTCCTCCTTGTCATTCACAAAAGGCGGAAAGGCGCCGAGTAAGAGCATACCCTTCAGATGGCGGCCTTGGGGAAAGAGGTCGAATGGCGCGCCATAGAGCATCTGAGCAGCAACTGTCCCGAAGGATCCACCAGAAATGTACAGCTCCATATCACTGGTGATATCGGGGTGAAGATGATCCAAAAGGGCAGATATGTCGCTTGCTATCGTGGCTGCATAGGTTTTGCCTTGGGCAGGAGGGGAGGTGTTGACCGGGGAGTGTTGGTGCGATGTAATGAGCATTTAAAGCCTTTAGCGCCGCAGGAATACGCGAAACATTCCCAACGCTCAACGTCCCGGTCAAAAAGACCACAATAATAGAACCGGTGGGATGTCCGCCGTCGTCGTAAGCTAGAGTTCGCCCGTCAGGAAGAGTGAGGTGGTCTTCTGAGCTCATGGTGGCCAAAAGTTGACACTCAAATTAGGCAGAGATTATACTTGTACGTTCTCAAAAACAAGGGTCCAGGGCCACGAAACGCATAATTGAGTCTGCGCAGTCCGTAGTCCGCAGCCTGCCATACGCGCTCCAAGGCCTGAGTGGAACAACCTATGTAGATCTCCGATCGCGTGGCTGTGGCTGCTCTGTAGTCCTTGATCCCCCTCACCACCCCATCGAACCTGACTCCGCTAAACTGTACAATTCTGAGTGCTCGGCACTCAGTACTTGGCACTCACTTCTAGCGCAAGACATGCTCAAGCTCCAACTTTTACTTTTACTACCTCACACACACTTCACCAACTCGGTCGAAGACAAATAAAAGAGAATAGAAATTGCAATGCAGGGGTGTTCGATGTGTGTGACAAAAATGAGATGATACAGTTGTGTGGTGAGTGTTTATATTGTATGGTACGTAGTAAGAAGAGCACGCGACGTCCAGCCAGAACCAACATCTAGTCGATCTCCTCCATGGCGGACGTCGACGCGGCCTCTGCGGGTGCGGCCGCCTCGGCGGCGGGCTCGGCCTCCTCCTCGTCCTCGTCGACATCGAGGCCAAGACTAGCGGCACCACAAGTAATAATAAGCAACAGAGCATCACACAGACAAAACAAAAGAGGACGTACGCAATCATGCGGTGGATGCGCTTGGCGAACGACGTGGGCTCGTCGAGGACGAAACCGGAGGTAAGCAGCGCGGTCTCGAAGAGCAGGTACGTGAGGTCGCGGACGGACTTGTCCGCCTTGTCCTCGGCGACCTTGCGCTTGAGCTCCTTGATGATCGCGTTGGACGGGTTCAGCTCGAGCGTCTTCTTCGACGCCATGTATGACGACATGGACGAGTCGCGCAGGGCCTGGGCTTTCATGATGCGCTCCTGTAGAGATAAGAGTCCGTTAGCACTGCGAGGAGGGGAAACGGAAACGGGACGGCAACGCACCATGTTAGACGACCAGCCAAACTGGCCGGTGACGAGCACAGCGGGCGAGTCGACGATGCGGTTCGAGATGACGACCTTCTCGACCTTATCGCCCAGCGCGTCCTTGACGACGGTGGTCAGCTCAGCGCACGCGGCGACCTCGGCCTCGCGCGCGGCCTTCTCCTCATCGGTCTCCTCGAGCTCGAGCCCCTCCTTAGACACGCAGACGAGCTTCCTGCCCTCAAACTCCTTGAGCTGGGTGACGGCGTACTCGTCGATGGGGTCGACGAGGAGGAGGACCTCGAAGCCCTTCTTCTTGAGCACCTCGAGGAAGGGGGAGTCGCGCGTGGCGGCGAGCGACTCGCCGGTGAGGTAGTAGATCGACTTCTGGACCTCGGGCGCGCGGGTGATGTAGTCTGTCGGAGATACATTAGCTGACAGTTTACAGGAAAGAGAGAGAGAGCTCATGACTCACCCTTGAGGGACACCTGCTCCTCTGTGGACTTGGTGGAGTAGAAGCGGAGGAACTCGGCGAGCTTGGAGCGGTTCTGCGCGTCCTCGTGAACACCAAGCTTGAGGTTCTTGCCGAACGCCTCGTAGAACTTGGCAAAGTTGTCCTTGTCCTCCGCGATCTCGGTGAGGAGGTCCAAGGTCTTCTTGACGATGTTCTTGCGGATGACCTTGAGGATCTTGTTCTGCTGGAGGGTCTCACGCGAGATGTTGAGGGGGAGGTCCTCAGAGTCGACGATACCCTTGACGAAGTTCAAGTACTCGGGGATCAGGTCCTCGCAGTCGTCCATGATGAAGACGCGGCGGACGTAGAGCTTGATGTTGTTGCGCTTCTTCTTGGACTCGAAGAGGTCGAAGGGGGCGCTGGGAGCAATGAAAAATTAGCCTCGTCAACCAGGGTATGGTACGAGGAGGATACGTACCGCTTGGGAATGTAAAGGATGGCCTTGAACTCAAGTTGACCCTCCACGGAGAAGTGCTTGACAGCAAGGTGGTCCTCCCAGTCGTTCGTCAGGGACTTGTAGAAGGAGGCGTACTCCTCAGTGGTGATATCGTTGGGGTTGCGGGTCCAGATGGGCTTCGTCTTGTTGAGCTCCTCGTTGGTGGTCTCGGTCTCCTTAACCTTCTTGGTCTTCTTGTCCTTGGGCTTGTCGTCCTCATCATCGACCTCCTCGATCTTGGGCTTATCGCCATCCTCTTCCTCAGCCTCCTCGTCTTCAACCTCCTATTACGCAAACATAGATTAGTACCGGCTCGAAGAATGCTTAAGCGACGTGCCTTCTCGACCTCCTTAGTAACAGCGAGCTGGATGGGGTAGGAGATGAACTCGGAGTGTTTCTTGACGATCTCTTTGATCTTCTTCTCCTCGAGGTACTCGAGCTGGTCCTCCTTGAGGTAGAGGCGGATCTCAGTACCACGGCCGAGGGGAGGGTTGACGGTGTCGGGGGTGATGGTGAAAGTGCCGCCAGCCGCGGACTCCCAGATGTACTGCTCATCGTCGTTATGCTTCGAGATGACCTGGACGCGCTCCGCGACGAGGTACGCAGAGTAGAAACCGACACCGAACTGGCCAATCATGGAGATATCGGCACCCGAGCTGAGCGCCTCCATGAAGCCCTGGATAACACGCGATGGCACGTCAGAACTCGCGCGGGGGACACGGGTGGCGAGACACGAAGCTTACCTTTGTGCCGGACTTGGCGATGGTACCGAGGTTGTTGACCATGTCGGCCTTAGTCATGCCGACACCGCTATCGCGGAGAGTGAGGATCTTGTTCTCCTTGTCGGGCACGATGCGAATGTAGAGCTCCTTTTCAGAGTCCAGGGCCGTGGGGTCGGTCAGGGACGCGTAGCGGATTTTGTCGAGCGCATCAGAACCGTTGGAGATCAGCTCGCGAAGGAAGATCTCCTTGTTCGAGTAGAAGGTGTCTGGTGGATGGGATGGTCAGATCGACAACAAGGTAGGACTGTGGAAAGACATACTGATGATCAGGTCAAGCAACTGGCTGATCTCAGCTTGGAATCCGAAGCTCTCGGTGGCCATTGGTCTGATAAGGAGGCGCAGAGTCAGCAAGGGCACAAGCACAAGTAGCAAGTAGCAAGAATGCGAACAATTTTGGGTGGAGGTATTAGGGAAGTAAGAAAAGTGGAAAGATGGGTTTGCTGCAGGCGTGCTTAGAACTTTATGTAGACCATTTTTTTAGTTCTCGAAGAATCCGAAACTTGCCTTTTTGGGAGGTGTGGCGGATGGTCGTGGAATCTTCGAGAACGTCACCCTTATACAACCCTGATACACTTCACAGCTTTCCTTTACCTTTTGTATTTTTGAACAGCGCGCTGATTATCGTTATCGACACACGCCCACAGAAGTTCCCAGCCCTATGGAGATGTTGAAGTTGTTGAACACGCGCATTGTCTTCTGCGAGACCTCGTAAACTAGCGCGCAAAAAGACCTGTTATCTTGAAGCTTTCAATGCTTTGAATGTAGCGCCTTGTGGACTCTGAACAACCCACGGCGCGCGCGCAATCGATTGCTACGTCCTACACGCTCGTTGTTTATTGCCATCGTTATTGTGCGTCGTTAAAGGCCTTCCGTTTTGGGTATCCAACTTGATCGGTTGGTGTATCTAATCGAATCTACTGTGTTTCTCCTTTTTGTCTGCTCGGCAAGGGGTCTTCCATCGTCTCGACCACCTTCGTCACAGATATACCATGTTCAACATCATATGCCGATTTGGACGTCAAGGTACTTGCTGGCTGGAGTTCGAAAACTCCAGACGTAATCTAGAAAGGTTGTCAATGTGAACTTCTTGTAAGGAAGAGATGGTCTGCGCGTACTATTTGCCGATTACTTCGTTCAGTCTATATGGGAAGAAGCTCAAGATCAGGAATGGGTCACCACGAGCAGCAAATAGGTTCATTCATACCCGACGTGAACTTGATGCTTTCGTCACTTCCTGTTTACCAAATAGCACGTTGTGTGTATCTTCCTGTTTCCCTGTGAGATTGCTCCAGCCGGCACGCGCATTCAAACTATTGCGACAATTGTCAGCCCACAAACCAATTTGAGAATCTGAGCCAACTGGATACTGACGTGCTCATCAGTGAGTTGGTGTATAGTTTCGACAATGCGAAATCCCATATGAAGTTTCTGGTGATCGTGAGCTTCACAGAATGAAGCTTGTAAGCCAGGGACATACATGGTTGTGTGTGGGAGTGTCACAAAGAGGGTGACGTCTGCGAACGCAGAAACTGCCGTGATCGCGCCCGTCTGGACAGTCACTGAATGGGGGACAAGGTCAGTCCACTTGGAATCGGTCCACTTCTAGGAGGATGAGAAACCAGTCTACGCACAGAGGATGATTCGGGTAATCTTGTCGTCGGTGTCTTTCATGCCCGTTTTCCGCTTCGACTGGACAACATTTGTATCTGTGAGCGAGGAAGAGAGTAGCATGCAAACATTGAGACTTACGAGAGAATACACCAAACTACCGGTAATTACAACATCTGCAGCCGCGGAAGACGCAAGCCATGTAATGACTGCACCGTTGAACTCCTGCAATCTGGCAAATTGCGGGATCAGAGTAACAGCGACCGTCGTGGCAATTCCCCCGACTTTGTAAGAGACATTTGATTAGATTTGGCATTGGAAGAGAGAAGATGGTACCCACTGAAGGAGCAGACGGCAAAAAATACGACAACACCGGAGAGGGCATTAGATTTGCTGATAACCTTGATGCGCCAGGCGATAAAGAATTGTACAGGGGTCGATACCATTACCTGCGATATGTGGGAATTAGTTGGCAGTGGACGAGGTCATTGTAGAACGGAAACGCACAGTTACAAGCGGATCTGAGAAGAACGTGTATCTTGAACACCATTTGACTTGGCGTACAAATGACGAACGTACTCACCGGCAGACAGCACTTAAAAATGACAGTAAGTAGAGGTCGAAATACCAAAGTCAATTTCTCACTTATAGGCGCGATCTCAGTGGCACGAGGGGTTCCTATGCGAAGCGAGATTGAGTATTTCACGATGAAGAATACACAACCGGGCTTTTACCATATCGCCTGACCAGCGGCTCGTACATCATGCCAAAGTCGAACCCAGTGTTCAGCGTTTCTAGTATAAACAAATAGAGGATCTACGCGGCGCACCGCGCAAAAAAATAAGGTTCTTGGGACTTCCTAGGGCGGGGAACACCTTACGAAATATCGAATCCACGGAGCATCGCTGGAAATGTGGCATTAGTATCGGGCGGCCTAAGGTTGAAGGGGATATACATACTTCTTGTAAGTCCGATAATAAATGAAGGTCTATATGCATGACGCGTTAGGGATATGGCGATCAGTTGCGGAGACATAAAGGGCGGACCTGGACTATGAGGATCTAAAAAGAAAAGAATAAACTGATGTCTTTGGTATTAGAGGCAAAAATATCATACCCCATATAATATCATGTTCAAAAAGACGCCGATGAGCATCGGCCCAAACCTACATCGGGAAGAGTAAGAAAAGCACAAGACGGGAAAGAACAGACGTACAAGAGCTCAACGCTAGGCATGGTGAATGGCAGGTGAGCGAGCCAAGGCGGCTGAAGGAATGAATGTCAGGGTGCTCGAGATAACTGCCATATCCCTGGAGGCTCTTAAAAGTCTGCTTTGAAGCGTGGAAGTTATGCGCGAAGGTGTCCATGCCACGCCAAGATGAGCCTGGAGATCCGGATGTCGTTCTACTCGAAGTTCTAAATCTGAAGCGAGAGGCAGATCTTACTAGCGACTGATGATGGGACTGGCGTTGGACTGGCGTCTTGGTATCCTCCCGCAAAGTTGCCCAAAGTCATCGAGGCAAAAACAAGACATACCGCAGCGCCAAGGACTCTCTTGGTGCCAACAAGTATGCGGGGCCGATGAAGTTGACCACTGCGCGGTCGAATGTGAACAAGTATCCTTGACATGCTATGGTCTGTCGTGCCACGAATGACAGGGACGCGCCACGTGCAAAGTTCTGGAAGTTCTCACAAAACATCACAACGAGAAGAGCGCTGAAGGCACAAATCCTGTGAGTGATTGTCTGACGGCATTATCCCCTGCACGTCGTCGAAACGTCAGGGGGGCCCGTATGCAGAGTTGACGCCAATGGAAGGTCAGTGGGCGAGGTAAATTTTTTTGTTGCCACTGGCAGCAGTAGGTCACTGTAGTCGGTCGCGATTGGTTCACGGGTTTGTGCAAGGTTTGTGGGCGTCGCAGCGCCACGGCAAACTATAGTATGACATTCGCCATCAATTATGCATCATGTGTCAACCAGTGACGTCTCGTTCCCACGGTGCTATTCTTCGAATTCTTTCCTTCCCCGATCCAGCATTCAGATAGCCTAACCAGTTCAACGATGGGTGCATTGTGGGCGCATTCGACAAGGGCCTGGAATTACGCGGTGTTCCGATGCGCTGAAATAATACACCGCACGAATTCTGGAAGAACACAATTTCCCATCACGTACCCTCCATGTCGACCTCCTCCGCTTCCAAGACTGGTACAATTGGCATCATAGGTGCAGGAGCAGCGGGCCTAGTTACTGCACAAGTTCTCCTAAAGGATGGCTTCGACGTGTCCATTATCACGCGTGATAAATCAGTCGGTGGGGTCTGGGCAAGGGAACGCATCTATCCTGGCTTGAACATAAACAAGTGAGTGAACCCACAATTCACAACAATGGCAGCTTTCCTTAACATTCCTCCTCAGTGTGCATGGCGAGTTCAGATTTTCCTCGTTGCCTATGCCTCCGCCGTCGAAGGCGGAGGAGTCTGGCGGCCGTCTTACCGGCGAGGACATGTGCGCTTACATGGAAAACTTTGCGAGTACGTTCTTGGAAGGCAAATTCAGTTTCGAGACGGAGGTCCTCGGGATCCGTCGGTCGCCCAGCGGTTCTTGGGCGGTTGCGGTGGAGAACCGCCAAAGTGGTGCGCAGAAAGTTTTGGAGTTCTCTCGCATCGTCCTTTGCACGGGGGTACGCGCTCTAGAAATCTCGGGTGTTCCCCAGATGCTTAAAACCAAATCCAGGGATGCAGTAATCCCAATATTCCAGAACATATATCGCCTGCGCAGGCGCAGAAGGCCCGTTTCCGTGGTCCAGTATTCCACTCAACCAACTTCCGTGACAATCTGGACGGTGTTCTTGAGAAGAAAGAACCCGTAGGGCCTGGGGAACGCGCAGATAGTTCTATCGTCATTGCTGGTGGTGGAAAGTCGGCCCAGGAGTGAGTCCCAGAATTCTCACATCATGACAATCATTTATTCACTGCCCTCATTTCTCTCAGCATCGCCGCCTATCTAACAAATGCTGGACGGAAAGTCACGGTCGTGTTTGAGACCACCGATGCGATCCTTGCCGTTCCCACACCACTTCCTGACTTTATTCGCAAGAGCAGGTGATATATCACTTGACGTACTTTTGGACCAGATTCTTAAGTGTTCGCAGATTCCTAGGGATTCTTTCGCCTCACATAGAATTGAAGACTCGGCTCGAGTTCGTATCTATGACCTCCATCAACTCGTTACTCCTGACTAAGGGCTCTCTAGACGTTTCCTGCATACAACATGGCTTGGAAGCAAAATTGTCCACTTCATATGGAACAAGATATCATCGAGTTCTCTAGACGTATACTCTATACCTCAAGATTCACCGCTGCGAAATGCGCACTCGTTATTCTGGGGGATCCGGACAAACGACGAAGGGTGTTATCGGGCTAACAGTTTCTATGGTCTCGTCGGTTCTGGGCAAATTGACCTCGTCGCCCCTGCACGGGTTCAGAGCTTCGGTGACGACGGGCGCTCAGTGGTGTTGAGCAACGGGAAAACTCTCCCAGCGGATGTCGTTATCCTTGCGACTGGCTATAAATCTTCCTGGACCGATATCTTTGACGGTAACTGTCCCTTCTAATAGCACTCAATTTTGAAACAGATATTCAGCGTTTCCTTTCTACTTTCTTTAGACGAGACCGCTGAAGAGCTCGGTATCAGCAGACATCCCCCACCCGCTAAAATGACAGACAATTGGAGTTATAGGTCTCTCGAAAATCCACCATCGTCTCACCCCGATAGTGAACAATGGGCGTCATCGATCTATCGGGGTCTTGTTCCCTCTAAAAATTTGGAAAAGCGCGATTTTGCTATCAACGGGGCTGTGGTATGTTGTTGCTATTCTTTGGATACTTACATTTCACTCACGTCATGTTGCAGTTTACCACGAACAACGGCTACACATATGAGGTTTCAGCCCATTGGATATCTTCTTACTTCCTCGCAGACAAGATGCGCCTACCATCTTCGACCGAGGAAGCACTTGCGCACACAGAGCGCAACTCGGCGTGGATGAGAAAACGGTTTCCCGATATGTTACTTTGGGTTAACGAAAGTTATAGCAGCAATCTGGCGTTCTGGACGTACGTGACGCACTGGTTTTGCTTTGAACATGGAGGGCTGACAGCCCTTCTTTCCAGCTGGCCCCAACTCGTTGACGAATTATTGGAGGATATGTACCTACCGAGTTTGCGCAGCGGCGGGAACTGGTTGACGTGGCCTTTCAAGGTTATCGACTTGAGAGAAATTGTCAATGTTGGGGAGGAGCGTCGTTTGAGGAGAACGGGGTCCGTTGTCTAGTCACTTATGTTGGTGTGTACTGTGGCTATGTAAAAAGAGGTCCCGACATCCACATCCCATGGTATAAAGAGTATATCATTTTCCATGTGATAGATCCGCAATAACAGTACTCAAGCAACGCTACCACGCTGACAGTACACAGCATCTACTTTCGAGCAGCGCGGCTAAGGGCAATAAGCCCCCGAATCCGGGCACGCCAGCCGTCGGCGTAGAGGAATCGGATAAGGCCGCTGGAGAACTCCCTACAAGACACGGCATGTTACCATTTGGAGATCGAACATGAAAAAGCGTGCGTACCAGCTCTGTACCAAAGAGCGCACGGGATAATCGAGGACCTTGGGAATGCTGGTCTGGATGAAAGATGGCCATCTGTCAACCATGATCGCCTTCACGTTCGTTAGGGAACGGAGACCCTCAGGACCGCCTTCATGGGTTTGAAGGTTAGTTGTGATCAAGATAAAATGGCAAGGGCAAGTACACACCGAACCTGCCGTATCCACTGTACTTGGCGCCACCGAAGGGCAAATCTTGGCTACAAGTGATTGTCAGTACTTGAGGTCAAACTTAGAAAAGGCAGGATACCCACTCAACCTATGAACAGATTGTCAGATACGATGCAGTAACGAGATGAATGAACATGAACGGGATGTCTCACATAGAATACACCGAAGTCGTTGATAGAAACCATGCCACACTCGAGTTGCTTCGCCACCTCCAATGCTCGGCGCTGGTCGGGACCAAAAACACTAGCACCAAGACCATATCGGGTTCCATTGGCGATCGCAATGGCATTTTCTACTTTTTCATATGGCATCAGCACCGCAATCGGAGCGAACACTATTCGACGGTCAGTCAGTACATCCAGCTCCGCCAGTCGAGTAGACGAGTAGAGGTGGGTACGTACGTTCCTGCTGGGCGATATCCATCGAAGAGTCGACGTTACCAACGATGGTGGGAGTGAAATAGGCACCGTCCGCCAAGTAATGATGATTGTACGTAACACCGCCCGTAATGATGGCGCCACGCTCCTCAGCGTCGCGGATGATGCGCTCGAGGCCCTGGAAACGTTCACGGGAAATCATAGAGCCACAGTCGATAGTCGAGACGTATCCCTCAGGAGAGGGTGCCAGGACAGAACCCGTGCGCAATTTGGTGATGCGTTCTAGGAGGATGTCGTGCAGCTCGTCGTATTGTTCGCTGTGTACAATCAGTCGTTCAATACCGATGCAGTTTTGCCCCATATTTTGGCTGGAAGAAAACTTCAGGGGTGAGGGGACAAAAATTCATAAAAGCAGACGAACAAGATTCCACGCATCCACAGGCTCGCCCACTTGTTCAAATCCGTTCCAGGAAGAATGATTGCAGGATCTTTGCCACCGAGTTCCAAGGTAACAGGAGTAAGATGCGTTGTAGCAGCTTGGGCAATCTAGAAAATAAACCGCTGAGTCATGCTTGTTATCCTAGACGAGAATCGCTTACCTTGCGTCCGACAGCCTCAGAGCCAATAAAAGTGATGTGTTTGATATCCGGTGATGTTGTGAGGGCATCAGCCTGCTCCGGATAGCAGCACACAACCTGAACGAGATCGGGATTATGCCCACAAACTCGCAGACACTCGTTGATAGCTCCGACAAACCAGTTGGTGGACCAAATGACATTCTCCGAGCACTTCAGAACAACACCATTGCCAGTGAAGATGGAAGCCAGAATTGGGGACCAGGCGTTGTGCAGTGCTGTTCACCGGGATGGGTCTGTAAATGTACATGTAAAAAGCACAAATACGCACGATAGTTCCAAGACACGATAGCAGCGACCACACCCAGAGGCTCATAGTGCACCTGGGATTTCTTGTACGAAAGCATGAAGTTTCCTGCTCTGGTTTCAGGTTTGATAGCATTCTCTCCGTGCTTGATCAACCATTCCATTTTCGAGCAGGTCGTCAAGATTTCACCAAGTGCCGCGTCAATAACTACACCAGGTGGCACAACGTCAGCTCCCAATCCTACAAATGATCACGAACCACTCACGCGTCTTGCCTGAGTCACGGCACGCGACCCGCGCGCACACATCCTGGTTATCCACAAGCCACTTCATCAAGCTCCTAATGACGCGTCTCCTCTGCGTAAAAGTCGTTTTCCTCCAGGCCACCTGTGCATACTGGGCCTTGTTGATTTTCTCCTGAATGTCCTCTTCGTTATCTGCAACAAAGGTGCCAATGTGCAGGCCTGTGGCGGGGTCGAAGCTGGTGATGTATCGTCTACCGGGGAGGGCCACAGGGGGCATTACTTCCTCTGTGTCCAAATGTGACTGTAGGTGCGCGTTTCTGATTACGAACGACTCCCACTTGGGATCTGCTGGCTGTTCAGGCCTTGAGAATCAATCCAAAGAGCCTGTATGGATAGACTCACTAGTGGTGCGTTATATTCGAAGGGAACTGCGCTATTGTGCATCTTCTGGTACCGCTGGAAGACGAGCCAGATTCCAAAGGCGAAGAAAAGGGAGAGGGGGTAGACCACGTCGATACCCGCCTGCTCATCGTCGGATACATTGACGGGTATAAGTGGGTGCAGAATGAAGGATATGATGGCGTTCATGGCGCCGGTTCAAGGGCACTGGAGGACGTGGCGTCTGCCAAAGAATTGAACCACAAACTTCGCCGTTGAATGAGTGGTCTGTGGACCGTCACGCGGCTAGCCAAACAGGAAATTTGAAAATCATCCACGTGATAAGTTTGATCAGTGATCAGATCACTGATTGGCAGCTACAGTAGTATGTAAGCTGTACATATTGTGTACATACCATGTTAATAAATCCAATCCAATCCAATACTGTACGACGTACGTGCAAGTTACGCAGTGACTGTGTACTATAGCAGTCGTACTACTCATTACTAAATACAGTAGTTACTCAAACGCGTTTACTTACATCTTAGTAGAAGCATATCGACGCTGTCTAATTCTACAGCCTGAGGCAGGCTAGGCCAGTATGTCCGGATCGTCGAGAACTCTTACAGAAAAAGGTTACGAGTGATGGTGTCTGTCTAGGAGAGACTAGAGACCTCTTGATTATTGTACCATTACAGTTCAATGAGCTCGTTAGTATTACTCAGGTTGACTCGCTCGGGGATTTCGACCACCTCATGGACAGCTGGGAACTTCAGTGTGTAACAGTGTCAAGTATTCGTATTTTTAGGTTTAATCTACGAACCTGCATAGCAGGCCAACTTCTTAATTGTATTTAATAGTAGGTCGCGAGGACAGCATATGTAATGCGTGACTATGGATGGGTATACGAACAGGAGAATGTAAACCCTATATCGAGGTGATGAAGATGCGGGTGGGCTGAATATTGTGATCATTTAAAGAGTGTAGGCAAAAACGGATGAAGAACAAGTGTGAAAAGGTAGAGGATGCATTGTTCAATCAAGTCCAAAGAGTTTTCAGATAAGGTTGTAAAGTGATAGGGCAGCATAGGATATTAGCCACCCAATGGCTGCAGCTAGGCGGCGAAAGGTCAGGTCACCACAGGCGAATCCTTGACGCTGCCGCCTGAGTCGCGCTTTCTTCCAAGGTTTCCGAGCTTCTTCAGTCCTGCCAAACCGCTCTTGGTCTTCTTGTGTGTCTTGCCGCCTTTGATCGAGCTCACAGACGTTATTGACGCGGTATCGGCATCGCGCTCCGTCACATTCTCCACCTGGAATTGTTGGTCCTCCTCCGGTTGGACAGTGCCGGAGACTCCACCTCCGCCGACCAATCGGATAGCAATGGTATTCGGGTCAAACTCCTCCACTTCCACTGCCTTCGACGGCTCAGGAGGAGCCGCTTCAGCTGCAGCAAGTATCGTGGGTATTTCTGCCGGAACAGATGGGGGGGACGAGGGAAATATCGGCTTCGTATCCATCGCCGGCGCGGAATCAGCGAGAAGATCAGGAATGTCGGTAGTCGTTTTCGGAGAAGTGGACAGCGCCGAAGTTGTAGCATCGGCGGGGGTCGTTGGCCGTGATCGGGTAGGTGGACTCGTGGACCTGTTCCCGCTTGCACTCACAATGTCTGAAGGGAGAGCGGGCTGCGACTTCGATCGTCGGGACGAAGAGGCAAGATTCGAAATTTCACGCATGCCGGCGCTGTGGCCTGATTCCAGGTCCTCGTCGAAAGAGGACTGAGAAGGCCCTGAGGGCAGAATGTCATGTGGCTGTGGAAGTTCCACGGGCACGGGTGCGGGTGGCCGGGTAATAGATATCATAGGTAGGTTGGAGGGGCCTGCTAGGCCAGCGGTATTGAGTTGCCCAAGAGCAGGCGTGACAGATGGGGCGGGAATGACATCGTCAATAGCTGCCAGGACGGGTATCCCGACTGCTGCGCTAGATTCGTGCGTTATGTCCAGAACCGCAGGTTCTGAATTCTATAAAAGATGTCAGATAGAAAAGGAGTCTTGCTGCGTGCCAACGCACCTTGGTTTCTTCATCTGTTGGCAAGAGAGAGGTATCTGTGATAACGCCAGCTTCGTGCCATCTCCTAAGACTTCGGTCGGCCCATGCTTCCAAAACATTCCAACCTCGATATTCGCCTGTGAGACGCAATCCACCGCCATGGCCTACATCGCCACCACCATCACCCTGACCTCGTCCAGTTCCATCGTAGAAGTAGCTTTCATAACCGAGATCATCTTCGCTATCATCGCTTCCTTCATTCCCGTTCCCAAGTTCAATGCCTTCTCCACTCTCTAGCTCTTCCACGAAACTGGCTAGCCACTTCGCCCACCCACCTGGACCATCGCCTCTCCAGAGTACAACCTTGGTATCGAAATCACGGCCAAAGACAATGACCTGGCCGACGGATCCAGAAACGTCCGGGTTCAGGTCGACACCGACATAGTTGCCCACTTTGTCGGCAATAAGGGGGATCCAGCCGCGCTGAGAGTACTCCTTGCGAATCCAGCCAGGTGGAATGGACTGCATGACCTGTCGTAGACGGTGATTGGCGCCGGTTGCAGGGTCATCGTCGACTTCCCGCCAAAACCTCCATTCCTGTAAGACGTCTTCGAGGGGAAGAAGCTTGAGCCCAAAGAAGAGGCCTTCTGAGCATCCAGCGGCCGACTCGGCCTCTTGTCCGTCAACGCAGAGATAAGACTCGCGGATGGCGGAGGGAAGGGCGAAGCCGAACTGCATCTCTATTTGTGCGAGATCTTGGGGAAGGATTCCGTAATTGAGGGTATCTCCAAGTTCGGGGTATTCGCGGTTGAGCCAGACGCGAAGGCGATTCCACGTACTTGATAAAGGAGGGTAAGTGAATTTTGGTGAGCGGGGGGTATGTGAGGAATTGTAGTGGGTCGGAAGGAGGGATGTCGATGCTGGCCGCGAGTTTAGTCCGGCACTATATGGCATAAGCTTGCTAACAAGACAGGCATGGAGAAGGTCTTACGAAGGCGAGACATAACCATATGCTCCAGGGCCCTGGGGTGGATATGTGTATGAAGGACTCAATGAGGAATCCAAGTCAGGGGATTGAAGAGCTTCTGGGTTGAAAGCATCAGCAGAATGAGGGGTAAAAGTAGGTGACGAGGTGGGCAAGGAAAAGGCTTCGTGGGTAGAAGAGAGCGCCTGGCCGTTCCTTGCGGCGTACTGAGAGGTATCTGATGACGAAAAGAAAGACGACAACCAGCCCATGGCGGTGAGGTACGACGAGGAGAGCTGGCCTGAAGCGAACGAAATTAAATAAATAATGGCCCGAATTGAAACAGGTCTCCAACTTCCCGCGCATACTTACGTAAGTCGCGTCCGCCTCCTCCTCGCGTCCAACTCGCCCGCTGGTTTCTCAATCGTCTATATAAATCCCTCCCATGTCATCCGCAGTCTTCTGGTTTCTTTTCTACCCCCACATTCATTTGCTATATATCCTCTCTTCGATCTCCTGCTCCACTCTTTGAATTGTCATGCCGTCGACGTCGCTCTCTCCGACTACCCCTTCAAAGGTTTCGAAGGTGAAACTCTCACCCTTGGTGGACGTTGGCAGATGGCTGACTTGTATACCCCAGGTCTCCAAGGTTGCCGCCCGCCCTCGGAGGATCATGGATTACGCCATTTCCAGACGTCTTGGAGGAGGCCTTGGGTCCCAGGTCTATCAAGCTCGCGACGTCGTCACGGAACGCGAGGTTGCTCTCAAGGTCATCCCGAAACCAAATGCTCACATTGATCTTGTGCGAGCGGAGCAAGATATCCAAGCCGCCCTCGACCGCCAGGCGAAAGCCCCATCTTTCCTCCTGCCTCTCCTAACGTCCTTCCACGATGAGGAGAATTTTTACCTCGTGACCGTACGGTCATCCTATGTCGTTCAATCCTTCCAATCACTAATTCTCTTTGCAAAGGAATACTTCGGGGGCCTCGATCTCGCCTCGCACATCGGGGGCGCGACTCGGTTTGAGGAGGGACGAGTTCGTCAGCTCGCTGCGGAGCTGGTCAGTGGCCTATCTTCACCGCTTTACATTTACATCGGCTTAACCTCCGTTATACAGGTGGTAACGCTTGAGCAACTTCGAGAGGCTAGAATTATCCATCGTGACATCAAGCCCGCGAACATCCTGTTCACGGGAGATGGGCATCTCCGCCTGACCGATTTCGGTCTCTCAAAGCGGTTCGCCGCATCCGAAGTCAACCTTACAGCTACAGACGTCCTTGGCACACCAGGATATATGGCCGGCACCGTCCACAAGGGAGAGGCTTACTCGTATGAGGTGGATCTCCACGCTGCCGGCGTAATCATATACCAGATGGCAACCCTCCGAGTAAGTCCAGTCAAGATCTATTTTGATCATATGACTCAAATCATCTACAGCTTCCCTTTGGCGGACGGACGCTGTCACCGGTCGAGATGCGGGCGTCGGTGTTGAACGATCCTGTCAATTTCAGAAGGACAGACCGGGTTTCGCCAGCATTGCAGAGCCTTCTACGGGGTATGATGGCTCAGGGGAAAGGCCAGCTCACGCTACAAGAGGTCAAAGCCCACCCTTACTTCCATAATGTGTAAGCTTTGCGCCTTCATAGGTCAGTCAGCCGCTAAAGTCTCCTTCTACAGGCCGTGGAAAGCAGTCACAAGGCAGACGATGGTCATGGATTGGCGCCCTCGCCTCGCACGATCTTCTGGACGCTTCACCAGTCCCCCAGTGAAATGCGGCGCGTCGTATCTTGGAAGAGATGACCCGTACCCCGACTTCAACTACGTCTCGCCCCGTCTCCTTGTCCAGAGAAAGTTGCCTGGCCCCGCTCAGAAGTTATCCAGGTCATTATCCTCGGTGATGGACACGGTGACGAGGCGCAACGTTATGCCGCCCACGAAGTCGATCAAGCCGTCCGTTCCTGGACGGCGTGTTCCCGTGGTGTTCGAACGTAGCCCTAGCGAATCGTCTGCTACACCTGTAAAGCTAATGACCGTGGCCCCAGCGCTCGATGCTCCCTCCCTTCGCATGCCGCACAGAAGACCAGCCTCCAACACGGCGGCCATCCTGCTGGCAACCCCCAAGGCCTCCCCTGCCAAATCCCCTGGCCTAGCGGTCTCACAGACGCCCACCACGACCATCCACCCCCTTGAGCCCGTCACTGTCGCGTGGCCGTCGCCGACCCCAAGCGATGCCTCAACCGTGGAAAGTCCGGCGCCCGAGCGTTGTGTGAAGCCCAAAGACACAACAGACGTCGTCAGGAGAGGAAACCCGACGCCTTCCAGAACATCGTCGAGGCCACCCTTGGCGGAGAAGACTAATGAGCCGGGGGGCACTGGACTTACGCGTCATCCGACGTGGCGCGGGACGCCCAAAGCCCAGGTCCCCACTTCGCGTCTACAACGGAGAAGTGCACTCAGGATGACTTCCTCTGCGAAGGAGAACATTGCTCCCGGAAAGTCGGTGAACACGACCAAGGTCAAGGCGAAGACGACCAAGGCCAATGCGAACACGAACATCTCCCATCCAGTAGCAAGGAAAATTCACATTCCTCAAGGCCAAAAAGAGCTCAGCATTGGCAAGGTATGCGAAGGTCCGTCGGGACGACAAGAGGCGACATCCAATGCTGGCCCCACTGAATGCGACGAAGAAGGTTCTTTCTTGCTCTCAACGACCCCTATGGAGCTTGACCCCACGGAGGCAATGTCCAAGTTGACCGAAGTCGATTCGCTTGGAAAGTTGGCGGCAAGTCCTGTCAAAATCGACCCTCCGGATTGTGTTTCCCCTCTAGACCGTATGCTTGCTGAACTATCGCTTGATACCTCCGTTGTGAGTTCTCAGGGTTTGCTAATCTCGCCCTTCGATGCCCGTGATACTCTAGACGATGTAGATGACTTCCCTCTCATGATGACCCCCTTGCCATTGGACCCTCTGGATGCCAAGCGTGACTTGGTCGAGATCGAAGCTCTGGCGACTCGGGCGGAAACACCGGCAAAGGTCGCCATCCCGGAGGTCGTATCGCCTTTACAGAGCATGCTCGCCCAACTTGCTTTGTCGGTCGAACTCTCCGTCAGTGAAACCGAAAGGATCGACTTACCATGTTCTCCTCAACTCCGGCCGCTTGCTTTGGTACCTCATGAGGCTGAGGTCGTCCTGGTCGATTCCCCACCGGAAGGTTTTGAATGTTCTTGGCGCCCATCGGTGGCGGAAGCATTCGCTCTCCCACCTTGCATGCCGAAGGAGCCTCACACTGTGAAGAGGAACTCGGGGATCCGACCTCTAATGCTGCCGGCGCTCGTTTTGGCGCGGACACCGGTTGTGCCGCCGCCTCCTTCCATCGCCGTGGGATCCGGCCTTCGCCCATTCATCTTAGGCTCCCACACCATTACTCGAGAGGCGCGGGACAAACGCTACAATTCACCGAGTTCTTTGACCGCGACGAACGATAACAAGACGCATCTGAATACCGCCCTGGCCCGGGCACGCTCTGAGGTTTACGAGCGGGCCAAGGACGGCAACATCACTGCTCGCACCATCTCCCCTAGCGTTTCCTCGCGCTGGACAGCAGCGATGCACTACGACGGTGGATTACCGGTGTCGTCTGACTCCTCGACCTCTGACGGGCTCTCCAAATCTGTTCGGCGGCACTGGATTCATGTCAAGATGGCTTGTGGGCGGCTCCGCGCCCGGGCGACAGCGACAACACTATCCTGATTGTTTTCGAATGCTTTCTCTTCTCTCTTTTCTGGGTTCTTGGGGCTTTCTGACTCTCGCATCGCGATCGACTCTCTTCACATTATGCTTGCTTTTGGCTCCACTATATTTTCAAACTAGCGACCTGCGACGGGTACCTCCAGGACGCGCCCCAAACATACTCGAAACTTCACGAAAACCCCAATAAACTTAAATCCTCCCGGCGGGGGGTGCCTTTCTGTACCTAACACATTTACTTACTTGGGTCGGTTTGTGGACTGGATACGGATACGATAGAGATACTTACGAGACTAGGAAGCTTAACATGGACAATACCGTCTGTGTGGAGTGGAGAATCATATCACTTTCATTTTGCTAGCGTGATGAGCCTTAGTGGTTCGGTCTGTTGAGGTCTGATTGGAAGTCTCTATTATAAAGATCGGATTTGAAAGTGCATGTGCATCGCGGAGCCCGTCGAAGCTCAGTGTTGAACGTTGAGCTTCGGTAAATTCCAGGTCGAGATTGGACGATATCAGATCGACATGCATAGCAGTTACGTGGATGAACGGGACAAAAAGTGACATGTCATTATACAACAGACTCGGAACATATCGAATGCATCGCACAGGAAATACATGAGTACAATGCGAACACACAAACTGGCAGGAGCATTTGATGTGTACCACAGCGGCGCTGAGTCAACGACATTCGAAAGAATTCATGAGACCTCGACACGCCAGCCACGCACATATACGCGACGAATCAAAGAAGACGGAGGCAACAAGCAAAAACATCAAGCATCCAGTACCACGAAACGAACGAAATCCTCGTGCACAGGCGGGACATCTAACGGGAACAAACGAAAATCGACAAGAAAAGACGAGCAGAAGGACTCAACATCGAATACATATGCATCAGGACCAGGCCTCAAGGCCTCAAGGCCCAAAAGTAGGAGAACATGATAGAGCCACCGCATTCCACGAAAGACGATGAGGCCAAAATGTAGGAAGAAAGAAGGCATAGATCAATATCCAGTATTCACAGCGCACATTCGAGAGGACACCGACTTACATAACTGAGATTTCGTTTCGGGTAGCTGATGCTCAGCTTCCAAAGCAACTGCTGTATTTTATATATGTGTGGTGTGCGGTGTGACCAATAACATTGGAGTAAGTAAGCCTCTGCATAAAAGGGGTCAGCGAAAGCTTCACCTTGGAGAGTAAGCGGATCCTGGCTTACATTAACAAGAAAATAGCGAGCAATGCTGAATAGATGCACAGGAGATCTAGCATAGTCGATAACGGTCGGCTGGTGATATGTAGTGTGAATTATAAGCTCTGAATTTCAGTGACGTGTTGGTTGTCTTTATCGTTCGTCGCGGAGGACTTGCTTTCGAGCTGTCGAAAATTGAACAAAACAGTCAATCATACTCTTCCTCATATGCCCCACCCCCTCCACGCGCATAGCCAAACCCTATCTCGGGCGACAGTGGGCGCCACTCGTCCTCCAGCACGACCTCTCCCTCGTCGTGCGGGGCCGGCACCGACTTGTTCTTGGCCCTCGGGGGTGTTTTCATCTTGGGTGCATCGTCGTCGTCGTCGCTGTCATCGTGGTGGGCGTCGTAAAACAGATCCCCGTCATCTTTGTCAGGGAACTGTTCGAGCCCCAGCAGCACCGCGTCGTACGCTGCGCTATCATCATCGCCCTTGTCTTCCCCGTCCACAACAGTGCCGTCCCTCTGTAAGAACCGTGTGAGTGCATCGAGGTCCACGCGACTCTTCCGCGGGGATCCCTCCCCTGCTGGAGCATCGCACTTCTTCCCTTTTGACTTCAAATTCAACTCTGCCTTGCCCTTCGCTCTTTCCCCCTTCCGCCTCGACTCCATCCCCTTATCCTGCGGCCGTTCCACCTCAGATCCTGATTCGGACGCTGACTCGGAACTTGTAGGCTCTTCTCCAAAAATCCCGAGGCACGCCATCCGCCGTGCATGCTCCTCAGCCTCTGTCTCGTCCCTCAAGTACCCCTCCAGCTCGCCCTCACCAAACAGATCCTCGTCCGCGAGGGCATCCGCATCTGTATGTGACGCGGTGAGCAGCTGCAGACGTGTCGGTGGGGCGGTGCTGCGCAAGGAAGTGATGTCGGGCGCGGTGAGGATGTATGCGGTGAGGGAGTGAGAGTTGCGTGCGGAGGGGTTGGTGGATTGTTGCGATTGTGGTTGGGAGTGGGAGAGTATGTGTGGTGGGGACGCGGCTTGTTGTTGGGTGCGCGGGGGTGGTTGCCATTGCGTACGGTGTGGAGGCGACTCGCATGTCGGTAAAGGGGCTATGAGAGGGTTGAGTAGGAATTGCGTGGCATCGCGAAGCGGGTAATGTGCGACCTTCCGGCGCTTGGGCGGTGGTGGGCGAGACGCCAAATCCGCCGGCGGAGATCTACTCTTGACGGGCGCACCAGCCTCCGGATGACCCTCATCGTCCTCTTCCTCTCCACTTTCGCCAGCATCGATATCAAGCACAACAGTGGGCCTAATCTTCCCCCGCCATATTTCCTCCTGAAACTGGAGCACATCCGACAGCCCGCGCGCAACGATGGAGCGCTTTCCGACCTTGGCACGGTTCTTGCCCTTGCAGAGGTTGCGTTGCTCGTACTTGCAGAGCCACGGGACCTGTTCGATCCATGACGCTATCTCGTCCTGGATGACCTTGTAACGTTGCATGGCGACGCCGCGACTGGTCTTGTGGCAGCGAGCGCCGAGACACTGGGCGAGATCGCCGAGCTGGGAGAGGGGCGTGCGGGATTCGGCCTCGAGGCCCAATAGAAAGAGAGCGACGGCAGTGGGAGGGCTTGGGAGGAAATTTAAAGGATGATCTGGCCCAAGGCGGGCAAGTAGATTGAAGAGGGAGGTTGCGGTGTGGGAGGCTGCACGAAGAGAGACGAGCTTGAGCTGGGAGAGAAGCGTGGCGGGGAGTTGCGCTGTTGGCTCGGTTGGCGGTTGCAAGAGATCCTGGTTTACGACGGAGGTGAGGTAGTCGAGGAGTGGAGGTATGTGGATGGTCGGATCGACTGTGGCCAGAGAGATGTCGAGAACAGAAACAACGCTGGTGAGGGTACGCACGAGGGTGGTGCACTTTTCGTCAAGCAGATATGCAATGTCGCCTATGGAGTCCGGGCGGCGGTATTCGCGAAGAGCAATGGCAAAGGATGCGCCTGCGACAAGTTTGGCTTTGCGGCCCCAACGATAATTGCCCTTTGCCATTGCCTGATTAAATATAACGGTTGCACGGGGCGCCAGGCCTATGGCATTGATTGATACAGCAAGGGAAGAAACAAATCCAGCCATCGCAATCTGTGTCGAGGTGTCAGTACAAGGGGGCGTGGTGTGATTCTAGGACGTACAGCGTTCTTTCTGTCGCGTGCTTCCTTGCCTTGGCCTGCAAGGTCCCAGTTGGGACCTTGGCCACGGAAACTCTTGAGGGTAGTAGAAGCAGCCCCGTTCCATAGCCCACTGGCTTGAGAAGTAGAATTGACGACAACCTGGTCTGTAAGCAGGGTCTGGGAAGGGTCGACGAGTGTGCCGCACAGTGTACAGATGGCAGAGCCTGCGTCGTCGTCCCAGGCAGTAGCGCCCCCGCACTCGTTGCAGGTCATGGGACGCAGCACGGCCGAGACAGCGGCGAGCAGGACGTAGTCCACGTTCAAGGACGTCGCGTGTTGCCCGCTCAACGTCAGAAGCCTAACACGTGCCTGGCACGTGCCCGGGGTCGGGTGGTCTACTGTACGCCAAGTCTTAGGTCTACATACGCCACGACGCGTTGGGGCTTTTGTTGTCACTATCTTTATCACATCGAAGCCTTCTTTCCTTCTGTTGTCCATTTACGGCAGCCCCGTAAATATCTGCTATAAGTTCCCCACCTTCTCACCTCCTTTCCTTCATCCCACCATGGCCCAGTTCGAGTCCAAATCTTCTGCTGCCGTCCGACGCAGGCTTTCTTCCACCGTCGCGCCCAAGCAAAAGCCTAATGTAACCTCTACCTTTGCTAGCCTGACCGTACGTCCATCGCGATAATCTAGATTGCAACCTTCGCTGACCTTTTCTCTCCAGCCAATGTGGGCCGGTGTTGCGGGCAACCCAGTCAACAACAACACGGGCTACGAAATCGCCATCTCCATCCACGACTCTGTGTACAGCACCGACTTTGCCTCGGCTGTCATCCCGTATATCCCAGGGGACCCCGAGAGGAATGCCAAGGCCATTCAGCACCATGTTCTCGATGCGCTCCGCAAGTTCTCCACCGAGCACCTGTGCAAGTTCCTCGGCGCTGGCGTCACCTTGTCGCTCCTACGCGAGGTACGTGGATCAAGGAATTTCAATTTCGTTACCCGATTAACCGTGATGACATCAGGCCCCCAACCTGTGCACGCGCCTGTGGCTCTCCTTGGACATCGTCCCCATCGTCTTCAACATCAAAGCCTACCACACTGACTCCATAACCCGCCCCAACGTCAAGCACCGCATCTCCTCCACCACGGGCTCCTATGTGCCCTCCGGTGCCGAGACCCCCACCGTCTTCGTCGAGTCCGCGCACCTTGCCGCTGCCGGCGGCGCCACCCTCAACGCAGGCATCTCCAGCCGCCTCCCGATTCCCCGCACCCTCGATGAGCAGGCGGACTCGGCGGCACGCAAGTCCATCATGTACTTTGGCCCCGGCAACAACCCCCGCTTAAGCATCGGCCCCCGCAACCAGGTCACCGTCGATGCCGCCGGTAAAATCCATCTCCTCGATGACCTCGACGAGTACAAAAAGACTGTCGGAAGCGGGTATGTATTAATGCCCTAGCTCACCACTAATTGATGCTAATTAGAGCCCCAAGTACCTGGAATGCGGTCATCAAGCTCGCCGACGAGCTGCGCGAGAAGAAAATCAAGATCGGCTTCTTCTCGTCCACACCCCAAGGAGGTATGTCGTGTCTTTCATCTGCGCCGATCTGTTCTGATTGGTTGTCTTTCTTTTTTTGCGATCGCTCGTCAGGCGGTGTTGCACTCGTAAGTGCTGTGCTGGCGCCATGCCTCTCCCCATGCGCAGTTGACTGACGTTCTATACTACTAGATGCGTCACGCGCTCATCCGGTTCCTGACTGCTTTGGATGTCGACGCGGCGTGGTGAGTGCCATCCCCATAAATTTATTGTCCCTGCAATCTATTTATATCGCCATTCTCTTTCCATCCACGCTACGCCACCACCCTCCCCCAACTTCACATCGCGGAATCACACATACTAACAACGCCCCTGCAGGTACGTCCCGAACCCCTCCCCAAGCGTTTTCCGCACAACGAAGAACAACCACAACATCCTACAGGGTGTCGCGCCGCCCGACCTGCGCCTCACCCAGGAGGCCAAGGACAACTTTGATGCCTGGATCCTCAAGAACGGTCTGCGCTGGACCGCGGAAGGCGGACCACTCGCGCCTGGTGGCGTCGATATTGCGTTCATCGGTTCGTACTATACCCTCCATCTGCTTGCGCATTTTGCCACAACACCGGGTTTGGGGTTGAGCACGATGTCGACCCCTGCATGGCTCCTGATTTGGGACATCTGCTGCTACCCCTTGCCACAAAGCCCCAACCTTCCTTATCTCTCCCTTTCCTGAACCAGCGATGCTGATTGCGACGCTACACATACGCCCACAGACGACCCGCAGATGCCCGGCCTGATCCCGCTGATCAAGAAAGTGCGCCCCGAGCTCCCGATCGTGTACCGCTCGCACATCGAGATCCGCAGCGACCTCGTGCACGTCCCCGGGTCGCCCCAGGAGGAGGTCTGGAAGTATCTCTGGAACAACATCCAGCTCGCCGATCTGTTCATCAGTGCGTTTTTGGAAACGTTCATCCTGACGTGGCGCTCATAAAAGTAATGTTGGTGCACGCCACAGGTCACCCAGTCAGCAAGTTCGTGCCCAGCGATGTCCCGGTCGAGAAGCTCGCTCTGCTTGGCGCCGCCACCGACTGGTACGTTGTTCTTCTCTTCTTGGGTCGTGATGAACGCCTGGTACTGACGATGGTGTGATATGTATTACAGGCTCGACGGTCTTAACAAGGAGCTGGACCCTTGGTGAGTTCGCGTTATTTCCCTTATTTTGCTTTTGCATTGGATTGTACGTCTGCAAGGTAGCGTCGAGTGCCGCTGCTGCAGGACCTAGCATGCCCCGTTTGCGTAACTTTCTGTCATAGAATCGAGGTGGGCTTGTGATGCTGACCGGTTGTTGTTCGACTCTGCCAGGGATTCACAATTCTACATGGGCGAGTTCAGGAGCCTGTGTGCTAAGGAGAAGATGAACGAGCTCAAGTGGCCTGAGCGCGACTACATCGTTCAGATTGCGCGCTTCGACCCTGCGAAAGGTGTGTCTTTGTTCACTTAATCCAGTGTCCCATAACATGAACTGAACTGTTCATGCAGGTATCCCGAATGTCATTGACTCGTACGCGAAGTTCCGCCGCCTGCTTGCGAAGGGCTCCTTGAGCGAGGACGAAATTCCTCAGCTCCTGATCTGCGGCCACGGCGCCGTCGACGACCCCGATGCGAGCATCATCTACGATCAGGTCATCCAACTCATCTACTCAGACAACTACGCCGAGTTCGCGAAGGACATCGTCGTCATGAGGCTGCCCCCCAGTGACCAGCGTACGCTCTTTTCCTCCCCTACACCGCATATGACATATGCTGACTGTAGCCGCGTATAGTCCTCAACGCGCTGATGGCCAACGCGCGCATTGCTCTCCAGCTCTCCACACGCGAGGGCTTCGAGGTCAAAGTCTCCGAGGCCGTGCACGCTGGCATCCCCATCATCGCATGCCAGACCGGCGGCATCCCTCTCCAGATTGAGCATGGCAAGTCGGGGTACCTCACCGCGCCCGGCGATAACAACGCCGTCGCACAGCACCTGTACGAGCTGCACACCGACCCGGAGCTGCACCGCCGCATCAGCGAGTACGCGAAGACCCATGTCAGCGACGAGGTCGGCACGGTTGGCAATGCCGCGGCGTGGTTGTACCTTGCTGTGAAGTACACGCGGGGCGAGAAGATTCAGCCTAGGGGCGCATGGTTAAATGATTTGCTGAGGGAGGAGACGGGTGAGCTCTACCAGGCGGGTGAACCCAGGTTGCCCCGTGGTGGCTTGGAGGTCCAGGCCTAGAGATTTAAGAATTCGGAGGACGTCTGGTCGTAAGTTCATCGTCGACAAAATCTTTTCCTTTCATTCGCGTCGCGTCTGAACCTCGGTTGATCTTTTCCCTGTACTAGCTATCCATCTACTTGCTGCTTGTAGAATCATCCTGTTACAGTGTACCATCTAAAACTGTTTTACCCATAGTACCGATATCATACTTGTCTAGATTCCATTGGGCGACGTGACTTGAGCTGTATCTTGAAGTTGATCGACTCCCGACCATTTCAAACGCGCGGAGGTATCGGTAATGGCCAGATGCCTTTAGAGATTCGTTTCTACCAGTTGAGCCGCATGGTCGAACTGCACAAGTTGAAGTACTATACATAGGCCAGTGGATCTCTATGCGAAGGCGCTGCGGACGTAAGACGCGTTCCTTGCCATCCAGAGAGCTCGACACGGAGCTTCGCATCTTCTACTCTCTCGAAAAACTCGACGGGAAGAAGTCCTGCTTTATTACCTTCGGTGAGAACAACACCATTGTCGGACAAGTCGAATTTAATCCCGGCGTCGAGGGCTTTCTGGATATCAATAAAGATCAAGACCTGGGAAGAGTTTCTCATCCCTTAACAATGGAGCCAGATTAGAGTTCCAGAGGCTTCTGAGCAGCAGGCTAGACACGTACCGCTGATGACATTGTCTCCTGCTACACCTTGTGCGAGATGGATGTGATTCCGCGTCATTTTCGATAGGCCTTCCTTGGCTGAAATGGTTATGAAGACTACGGAAGACATGCGGAGTGGTTTGAAATCTCACATATCAGCTCCCATGCCTTTTTCGACGTCCCATGGACAGCAACGCCAGTAGGTATATCTGAGACGGATAGTATGGGCTTGAGTTCCAATTTCACAGTCTGTGTGCGGTGTGCATTGAGACGAATCCGTGCGCGAGATTGTGTGTGCGCACCTTCATGGAATGGCCCTGATTGGCACGTATCCACCACACGCCCTCTACCTCCTCCGTCAAATCATACCTCTTCTTCGCATCCGCCGCAACAATTTCCTTCAGCTTTGCAAGGTTCAAGGCCTGTCCTTTCAACTTCGGATTCTCAAGCTGCACAAGAGAACTAATGAACCTTTCTTCAGTGCCAGCGGGGATACAATCGTACTCACCAGGTCCGTCACTTTAACATAGCCGTCTGGGCGCATTGGGAGGCCTTCTCCCTTCGCTCCATGACGTAGCAACCAGGAGAGTGTCTTTGACAGTCGCACCTCGGGTGAATCCCTGTCCAACCCTCGCAGTTTGCCTGACGGCTTTTGATTCGCAGCACCGCCTTGCTTGTTGCCGCCGCCTGGTTTCGGTGGCTTCTGATCCTGCGTCTTTATCGGTTTCTTCTGCGCAGGCTGAGTTTGCGCGACTAGCTTTTCTGGCAATGTAGTCGCTTGCGCTGAAGCCGACGGTTCCATGTTTGAATTGATGTATCTCCTGGTTGGAAGCCTGCGGCCGATCACAATCCTCGGCGTTGCCGGTCGAAAAACGAGTCTGAGAGGGTATAAGTATCTGTAAATCATGTGAATCTACGAATAAGTTACGGTGGAAAACGGCGAATGATTGAAGATATGAATATGTGGCTGTTGGCGGAAGTGCCAGTGGTAGTGAATGAGGAGAAGTCAGATTAGATTAGATGGCTTGACTGATCTTCGGAACAGTTCGGAACTCGGAGGCTACTAAGTTACTAAAACTATAGTAGCGTTCTCTTTCTTGTTCTCTCTCACTTCTCTCTGGCAACGTCCCTGGTTACATCGTTTGATACTCCATGGGCCTTTCTTTGACAGAGAGTAAACCCTCTGTTGTTAAAAAATAGAATGAATCGCCCTGTGACACTTGGAGACGACGAACACAATGCCCCCCGCGACTGCATCGATACCTCGTTGACGCCTGGAACCATTCATTTCCTCTGTCTCTCCCTATTTTGGCTCAATGCACTGACGTGGTTGCCTGTGTCAAAATTTGAAGACTACTGGAAGACAACGCTCTCCGAGCAAAGCTGGCAATGGTGATACATCCCATGGTTACTTGCTTGTGAACAACACAATTAGTAGCAATTCCAATGGTCATTGAGTGTATTTAAATTGGGCCGCCTTTGCAGGGTTTTCGCCAATTCTCGCCCATTCGTTGACGCACCTCACATCCCCTCGCTCAATCTCTCGCCCACTCACTCGCCTGTTGGCTATCGACACCATGAGGCTACTCACTAGAATGACTCATTCCAGTCATTCCCCCATCAAGACGCTACCCACGGAAATGCTTATGGAAATATTTCGTCTTTGCGTTCCAGATTTTCCCGATGGATTTCCAAGTGCAAAGATTGCGCCTTTGCTCTTGTGCCACGTATGCCGTGCATGGAGGACGATAGCCCTGGGCATGTCCGACCTCTGGGATGGTATCTGGCTCGAAAATGACCCCAGACTCTCCGACAGAAGAAACGCCCAACGGATGGCATCTATCGCATCCCATTGGTACCAGGTTTCCCATCGCCGTGGCCTCTTTCTGCGGTTTGATTGGAACGCAGGACAACGTGCACTACCTCCTTCGAACATTGTCTTCCCTTTGCAGCCTAACATCCAGGACCTGGTCATCGAAGTAGACGACGAGGGACAACTAGACGCCCTATTCCAGCCTCCTACTCAAAGCATGAACCGCCTCGAGAAGGTTAGAATCCGCGCAACAAGATGGTCATTCATTACTCCGAGGTATCCCATTCTACTACCGGCTCCCAACCTCTACATGCTCGCGCTGCACATTCCAGAAGTCCGCCTCTACAACCTGTCTCAACTGCCTTTTCCGTGGGCCCAAATCACACACCTATGCCTCGAGGATAATGTCACCCTCTTAAGCTGGCACACCATTATCCGCGCATGTCCCCGACTTGAGGAATTCCACTCCACGTTCCATCAGCTTTCCATGTCGAATAGTGACCGGCCAATCGACATCCAACGAACCCCGGTCACTAGGAAACACCTTCGCTGCCTTTCCTTGGGGTTCTCAGACCCATTTACAGACCTCTTCTTCACTGGCGTCACATTTCCTCGACTTGAAGAGCTGATGATCATCAACGACTCGCCCAAAGATGGGATTCCTGTAGGACCTGAGTCCCTCCGATTCTTCATGCAAATCGCCCCACGGTTGACACGGCTGGACCTCGAACAACAATCGATTCAGGCCAACGACGTTCTGAATGTCCTTTATTATGCTACTCGCCTTGAATCTCTGCTCCTTGATATTGAAGGCGATCACAATGCACTTCTTCTTGCCCTCACGGTCCCGGCCAATACTCCCCCAAACGCACGCATTCTTGTTTCAAATCTCGAATTTTTCGGCCTGACGATGATGATTGGAGGTTCCCGCTCCGGTTTCCATCTGCCTACGCTTTCGGCAACTCTGTATTCTCAGGCTATGATATCAAGATACCGCTATGGATGCATGGCATCGGGAAACACTAGGCACCCGACCCCTTCCTATTCTCGCTTTTCCGCAGTTCTGGACGTGGATTCCACCTTCATCCCCCTCCTCCAACGGGTTAGGGCATATGTCTCTCCCTACCAGGCGGCGGGCTTTGATATTCAACTCAATGTTAAAGAGTTCCATCCAGGCGACGTGGGCAGTATGGGCGGCCCGATTTGGCATAACTGGAGGGTCGAACATGGTTGTCGGTACAAGTGGCGCCCTTCTTCGAGGGGTGGACGGCATGGCTGAACGGGCTCGTCACGGATCCGGATTTACCTGCTCCTTGGATTCCTTCCTATCGCTGTTCGGTCTCATCCCATTCCTCCAGCAGCTGTCTTTCTCGCCATACCGTAACAGTAAATCACAATCGTCACGCACGGACAATCACTACTCCACTCTTGCTTTCTTCCAACCTCATCATGCCCCATCGTATGCATCATTCACGCGGGCTTTTCTTTGCCACCAGTTGTACTACGTATCTTCTCATCTGTGTCACTTTCCTGGCGCCTTCCTCTCAAACACTATAACGTCATTGACTTTACGGACTTCTCTTCACATACTAGTGGTACATCAGTCTTTTCCGTGTTCGCGCTTCCGACAGGTCGTGGCGCACAAGAAGCTATTCCTTAAAAATATACTCTCTCTTGTTACACGAAATATACCTGTTTGTCACACGATGACAGAATGACTTCGTACATATCATGCATCCCTCTACAAATACTTCAAGAACCACTCAACAGTGGACTTGAACGCACCTTCCTTACCAGCCTTGACTTTCGGGTCGCTAAGGTCACCACGGACAGCAAATCCATGCACGCATCCATCGAAGAACTCTCTTCTGTAGCCGGGTGCGAACTTGCCGTCACCAAAGATCTCATCTGCCTTGGCTTGGGACTCAGGAGGGAACTGCGAGTCGACAGGGCAGGTGTTGAGAAGGAGAGGAATCTTCGTGGTGGCCGCGTATTTCTAGAGGACAGCTCCTTGTTAACATCGATAGAACATTGGGACTCGTGAAAGAGGTATTTACCTCAAGGTCAGCAGGTACCTGGAGCAGGGAAGGGTGGGATGTGGCGGCGGCGCTGATAACCCCTGCAAAGGCAAGATCAAAGACAAGGCGGCCTGCAAAAGCCAAAATGACATTTCAGGAGACCCTCGAATAGTGTGATTGTATGACACGCACCTCCATAACAGTATCCAGTGGCGCCAAATGTGGTGACTCCTTCCTCCTTCAAAGCGGCAATAACCTTATCGAGATACGGACGAGCTGCGGTGGGTCCATGCAACCCAAGCCATTTGCCAAGATCGAAGGTACTCTGCACGATTGTAAGACTCTCAATGCCTGGGTTAATCAAAATCAACCTACTCCAGGGTTCAGCGCATCGGGAGGGACGGGGTCGCCATTGAAATAGTCCAGAATGATGGTCTATAGATAGCCCTGAGATCAGAGGGTAATGGATAATGTAATCGAATAAGACGCACCTTGAAGCCGTTGCGAGCAAAATCGTCCGCCAAAAGCTATGGCAACAACAAAATGGTTAGGAATTTTGAGCTGTTTGAATAAATTCAAGTAAAACGGCCTACTTGTGCGTTGGGAAGTTGGGGGCCAAAGACATCAGCCAAGTAGAGCACGACCTTGTCCTTGCTGTAATCGACCGTGGGTGTCGCAACGTAGGAGTTTACGCCGCCAATATTTTCCCAAGTGCCTGTTGTCCGATTAGTATAATCAGTCCCCTGGTCGAAGTGGATCTTGCGCCTAGAGATACCTGAAGGGACACCCTCATGGGTGACACCTGAGCAATAATCAGACGACGTAAGTCAGAACTTGAAGAGTTTAACTTACCAGAAATGCAGTCCTTGCAGAGGCTCATGGCAGTTGAGAAGAGGGGAGATGTGGATGTCAGCTGCCAGTTTTTATAAGAGATCGATAGTACTCAACTGATGACGTGATCATACGGTCGGTATGTATCCCCAGTGAAAAATCGGTTGAGCCGGAATGAACTCAATCGAGCGAAAAATCGGACAATCGAGCTCCTTCGAGCTG
>JABCKJ010000012.1:0-153060 GCA_018850815.1 Asterophora lycoperdoides
GCATGAAGAAAATTCGAGATCCCGTTGTGAAACCGTCTTGAAATTCGGTACGTGCGAGGATCGGAGCTTGAAATTCCGATCAGGAGTGGGCATTGTCAAATCTTCACCTTTAGCGTTGTGCTGGGCACATCGGGAGAGCCGGTGTTGCCCATGAAGCCTTGTAGGTATTAAAGATTTTGGTTTGAGAGGTGCCACAGCAAAAATCTGATTTTTTGGCACCATTTTCTTACAATCTCTCCCTTTTCTCTTCTTTTTTGGCCATTTTCCGGTTTCCGATACCCAGTACAATGGGGGGAAAACCCTGAGACGCGATATTTGATGGGAGGAAGTCCGAACGCCGAAACGGACGTTAGCTAATAGCAAGACAACAGCTGTAAACACGCCTGGTACCTCCCAAATTCCCAAATGTTTGCTCTTCGACGAGGGCCGAGGCTGGCTCAGCATCTGCGCAGCCAGCCAGCGGCCTATAGGCAGCTGTCGTCATCGGCGCCCCGCTCATCGGTGACAACTGGTCTCTACTCCACCGCTTTCGTTCTGTCGACTGGGCTCTTTGCTGTCTACTACTTTGATGCACGCTCTGCTCTCCATCGGTACATTCTGACACCAGTTCTCCGACATACTTTGGATGCGGAGTCGGGACATAAGTTTGCGGTAAAGGTGCTGAGGAGTGGCCTTGGTCCCAGAGATCCCTGTTCCGACGATGTACGTCTGAAATCGGAGGTACGCGGTCACGTTCATGTCGAATGCTTGCGACTCACGCGACTACTGTGCGATAGCTGTGGGGACAGGAAATATCAAATCCGGTTGGACTTGCAGCAGGGTTTGACAAGGACGGAGAGGCTATTGACGGTACGCATTGTTCCGCATTGCTCGGTCCGTGTTCCAACGATCACCGCAGGGCTGTTCAACCTCGGCTTCAGCTGGGTAGAGATTGGTAGTGTCACTCCCAAGCCACAGGTCCGAGCATGCCATCAAGCACTCGCGATGGAGACTGACTTGATTGTTAGCCGGGCAACCCCAAACCTCGTGTATTCCACCTGCCGGAAGACTCGGGCCTAATCAACAGATACGGCTTCCCGTCCCAAGGTCATGCCTCCCTTCTCGCCAGACTCCGCGCCCGCATCCCTGTATTTGGACGAGAGCACGATACTGCTGTGCTCCGGCCCAGTTCGGTTCTCGCTGTCAATCTCGGCAAAAACAAAGAGTCTCCGGCAGACTCCATTGACGATTTCGTAACCGGTGTTCACACATTTGGACCTTATTCCGATGTGCTTGTCGTTAATGTTTCCAGCCCAAACACACCTGGCCTAAGGCAAGTTCGGCGATACCAAGTAGGTTATGCGAGGCTAACCCGAAGCTACAGGGGACTGCAGAATCGTGACTTGTTAGAAAAATTGCTCATCGGCGTTGTCGCGGCACGGGATGAACTCCCAGGCTCTGGGCGACCGAAACTGGTACTCAAGCTCTCTCCTGACTTGGATGAGGCCCAAATCAAGGATATTGCAGAAGTCATCAGAGAGAGCAGTATTGACGGCGTAATCGTCAGCAATACTACGATCGAGAGACCAAAATCTCTTGCAGGCAGTAAGCGGCACTGGTTTTGACGAGGGGGCTGCGCTGATGAACTCGGACTCCGTCAGTTAACAAAGCCGAAGTCGGTGGTTTGTCTGGAGCGCCGGTCAAGCAATATTCTTTGAAGGCTCTACGGGCCCTTCGCTCACAACTTCCGTCCTCAATCCCGTTAATTGGCTGTGGCGGCATCTTTACAGGCGCGGATGCTCTTGAATTTGCCAAAGCAGGGGCTTCCTTGGTTCAAGTCTACACCAGCTTTGGCTACGACGGTGTGGGCACATGTCGACGAATCAAGGACCAGCTCGTGGAGGAACTGGAGAAGGAGGGAACAAGCTGGACTCAGGTTGTCAAGAAAGCTGTTGACGAGCTCAGTCTCAAGCCTGCACCCAAGCCTGAGTTAACCAACGGTGCTGTCAGCGGTGAGGGAACCATCAGCCAGCTAATATCAGAGGCCAAGGGGCTGCAGGGGCTACTAGATAAGCTTGATGAAAAGATAGCCAGAGGAGACTCATAGACGCCTCCCTCCGTGTACTGAGAATGTCGAAAGACATACCAAACCAGATAAGATTAGATTAGCAGATTTCCCAAAGATTTACTCCGGTGGTTTTGTTCAGACCTCTGAATATTCAGGAACAAATCACGCCAGTGTGGCTTTGCCTTTGGTGATCTCACCCAACGCTCACTTTTTGGCATGTAACATCTGCCATATCCTCAGTCTAATTCATTGCTCATCAAGACTGCTTTAACGGGTTGTATTCTTTACCATGAGCTTGCAGCGTCAAGACCCCACTCCAAGCTTGCCCACTCCTACACGTGTTCGATGCATATCGAGGGTTACAATCGTAGCCGATGGCGTCCCATCCCCAGAGCCTTCAAAGTCGGCCGCAGTACACTTGCCGGAAACTCGTCAGAGCCCTCCATCTCCCGCTGAGACTCCTATCTCGGTGGACTATAACGATCACGAGCTCAATACGCTCGACACCACGCCTTTTACGAGGCACTCTGATCTTTGGTTCAACGATGGGAGTATGATATTTCGAGCAGAGAAAACGCTGTTCAAAGTTCACATGTCACTACTAGCACGCCACTCGGAGTTCTTCAAGGACATGTTCTCGATGCCTCAGCCCGAATCACGATGCGACGATTCGGAGACGACCACAGCACGTATTCTGGAGGCCGTCAACGTCGATGGAATACCAGTCGTCGAGCTATACGACACCGCGGAAGACGTTGGTAACCTCCTGACTGCACTTTACGATGGGCCGTACGTTGACATATTCCCTTTTTCCCTGATCGTGGTCGTTGAATCATCTTATGAACGAAAGGACGTTCGGTAGAAATGATCAGGAAGACTTTCGGGTCGTATCTGGTGTTCTTCGGCTATCGACGAAATACATCATAGAGGGCCTACGAGTGAAGGCGTTGGAGCATCTCCGCTTGGCATGGCCGTCAGATATCAAGGCATGGGATGTGAGAGAAGATCTTGCGCGTTCCCACGAAACAGATGTCACGTCGAACGGCAGTCATCTCTATCCACACCCGATCGTAAGCCCATTTCACTCTCGATCGTGCACATCGGCTGAACACTTGTCGGTTGTAGACCGTTATAAATCTGGCTCGTGAAGTGGATGCACCATCCCTCTTACCCGCCGCATTCTACGATCTCTCTCGCTATCCTTTTTCGCACATCTTCGAGCCAACGGAGGAGGATCAAAGCTACCGCACACTTCCTCCCTTCACCTCCAACCTCTCCGTTGCGGATCTGCAAAGGCTCTGCCTTGGTAAAGAAGCAAGCCAACACGCTATCACATCCCTCATCACTGCCATGGGGAGCAGCCAATACGTTCGATCAGCTCAGCTCTTGACTCACGTACGTAAACCCTCCGCGAGTGGCGTTTGTGTCTCTGCTGCCGCTTGTCGAAAGGATTTCTCGGAATTGGTCGATCTTGCTACGCAACACTACCTCTTCGACCGCGAGCGAGGCTGCTGCGATCCACTTTACGTTGCAGAGGAACTGGGTCAGCTGAAGAGTGCTGAGTTCTCGGAATGCAAATCGTGCGCGAAATCCCTGGAGGCTTGGGCGACGAGGGAGAGGGAGAGGATGTGGAAATCGATACCGGTCTGGTTTAGATTGGAATACTCGGGGGACACTTCCCCAAGATCCACCTAGCGTTGTATCATGTATGTTGTTTTCCCAGGTTTTTTCCTCGACGATCTATACGATAGTACTGTTTCTTTCCGTTAATTGACCTCGGAAATTTATTGCAGTTGTAACACCGACGCTCACAGGCGACGTACTATCATGTAGACAAGATACTTCTCAGCATCATGACATGATTGGCTCGCCTTGCCAAGAACACACAAATAACGGATTTCGCCAAAGCCAGGCCAAAACCAGCGCCTCTACGTAGCTCAGGTTCTTCCAGCTCAAAGCACAAATGATGATCGTGCTTTGGACTGGCACACTGAACACTATCTATTGTAACCACTATCGCGCGTTGGATCTGGCATTTCATTAGGGACCATCACACAAAGGGGCCCGGACGTAGGTCTCGTAAAAACACTATGCCACAGGCAGAGCAGCAAATTGAAAGAACCCAGGTCAAGGGGATATGAAGGGGATATGTATCATGATTCATTGTATACTTATGCTGCTTGAAGTTGTTGCACAGGACAATGTGATTGTCGGTGTTTCTTTCAAATTCGACGATCATTGTCTCCTGGGTAACGCTTCTGACCGAAAATGGCTCTCGCAAGTGTATATATAACCTCCGCTGGTTCCAAAACGTTCTCTCCATCCCCCCTTCGATCCCCCGCTTCACTCTTTCCCTTGGAGCCCGGCGCTCGTCTTTCTTTCCTTTAAACTCGGTCACTGCTGTCTAGTCTTCTTTTCATTCTCCTTGTTTGAATCGCAATGGTCCAGCTCTCCTTGGTTTTTCTCGGCTTGATTGCCTCCGGTGTTCAGGCAGCACCTCTGAACAAGCGTATTGCTCAGAGCATCCCTGCCGCTACGCAAAAATGGGAGCAAGCTTGCGTACGTTGAAACGCACTTGGCGGGTTCTGCGTCATTCTCTTATTTACCACTTTGCTGTTTCCTAGCTCGCCGCTGGTGGCGGTCAACAGTGCAACCCGGTTTCCGTCACTGCATTCAGCACCCTTCTCGCTGCTCCTGGTCCTTGCGAACAGCAGAATGCGGCGGATCAGATGATTGACTTGGCCAAGCAACTCAGCAACGATGCGGAGATGATTCGTCTGACTCAGATCTTCGTCCAGCAACCACGCAACACAGTGAGTGGAATATCCGACGTGAAGCACATTGTTCGTCGACCTAACGGTGTTCGCAACCTCTTCAGCCAACCTCTCAGAGCGTGCCATACTGCCAACAGGCTCCCAGGAATGCCGAACTTAATGGCTTGCACCAGTGCCAGTTCGCCGGTGCCAACCCCTCCGTCTTTGTTGGCGGCGTGGCTGTTGGATCACCTGGTACAATTCCCTTTGGCCAGAACGCGCCTGTGAGCCCTCCTGGGTCGTGCCCCGCCAGCCCCAATGCCGCCGTCCCCGATGGCGCTCAGCTCGTTGACATTACCCAGAACCCTCGTGCTGGCGGTGCTGGTAATGAAGCCCCTCGTCCAGCGCCTACCACCGCTGCCCCTCAAGCACCTGCTGCAACTGCCACTCCTCCTCCTCCTCCCCCTTCTGCTCCTGCTCCTGCCGGAGGTGATTTCAAGCTCCAGAACGGAAAGGATGCCCAGGCTCTCAATGCCAAGTTCGCTCAACTCACTGAGAACTCTCCTTGCTCCGGTCAGTATCTGGAACCCACCTACGAAGATTATTCCTGACTTTTTTTTTTCTTCACCAGCTGGCGACCAGGCCTGCGTCGGCACTGGGTTCGCGCAGTGCGTTGGTGGAAAGTTCGTCGTGACCTCCTGCGGAGCCACACTCACCTGCGCGGCGCTTCCCCTCGTCAACAAACCTGGTACCTCCATCACCTGCACCACCGCTGCTGATGCCGCTGCGCGCATCGCGGCCACCGGCGCAACAGGTGGCGTTAGGGGCTAGATAGCATTTTGTGACTCGACCTCTTTACTCTTTACTTTCACATGTATCGTCTTCCAGCGTCTTCCTCATTTACTTACTTGCTTGCATACATGTAGAGCTGCCAAATTAGTTGACCTACTGAATATCCATCACAGCTGTTTGATTATCTTAACGTTCAAATTCGTGGACCCGTTGCCAACTTACTTATCAAGCTACTCGGGATCCGTTCCATCAACGTCGCCGAACGAGAGCACTGCACAGTGGTTGCGAGTGTTCACCGCATGCGGGCACGCCACGTTTCACGCCACGACAACTCGTCCTAGCAATCTGGGCACCGCCAACGTCATTCTCGAGGCACATCTCCGTGTCAATACAGGCCAGCTCCAGGCCAGCTTTCTCTCTGCGTCTACATAATAGTACTATGAGCTGTGGATCTTCACAGTAGTAGTACGGACACGCGTCGGCCATCTCGCGAAGTGTAAGTGTTGGCTGGGATCATCCACAGGTTTTCAGCCACTGGGCGCTGTACCGAGACCTGTGGCCAGGTACGGGCCCTCACTTGTCTCTGTTATGTATCTGTCTCATTGGATGTTGTTAAAGTCGTATAGTGGCTGTGCAAGGCGCCAGAACAAGATATCCAATATGGTCAAGTAAGTTCCCCGTCTGCCTTTGGGTCATTATATATCACTGTCGCCTCTCTCCCTCTCAAAAAGACACGTGATATTATTGGTCTGGCTACGGGAGACTAGCCTTTGGGAGACTATGCAAGGCCGGAGAACTTCGGTATCCGTCTGCGCTGTGCTTCGCTGGTTGGACGATATGTGGGCATACCTCGTAACTGTTCTTGACGCTAGCCCGATGGCCCATGGGGGCTGCGCATGTACGAGTAGAGGGCTTGCCTCTCAGTAGAGGGAACGGTCACCGGTCTAAGCAGCATCCAATGCTGCCAGATTGGCAGCCGAAGTTCAGGACGATACTTATCTGCGCAAACGTGACTTTACGTGGTGGCCTTCTACGCCGACTCAGATTCCCATCTCTAGTGACTCCATCACGGGTCAGTATCTCCACATCTTGGAGGCGTTCTGGTGGAGTATGGAGCGCTCCACAAAAGCCGAGTGGGTGATGCTTGCGGAGGACCGTGTGTGGCTAGGAGAGGGGCTGGGATGCGGTGAGGAGGGTGATGCATAGTCTGGAGAGCACTCGCTCACCAGGCAGGTACAAAGGCCTTGAATGGGTTGGGGGGCTTCGTGGGGAAGGGGGGCAGGTGTGAATTATTCGTTATCGCCTTTTTAACCCCCAGAATCCAGCGGCCTCGTCATTCACCAGTCCATCTTGCCTGTGATGATCCTTCTCATGCGCACGCTTGCGGAGACAGCCACAAAGTCACCCCAAAATACCATACGGCGACCTGCTGATCTGGCCAAGCAGGATTTCCTGCTTGGTCAAGATCCATTGTGCCCCTCGAAAGCGGAGGACTGGTCATAACCTCGCGCATGGTTATGGACCATATCGGTGGAATGGTCACCATGAACCAAAATAAAGCACTGAATAATGTGGCATTCCACGAAGCCGCCAAGCCGGTCATGATCATTGCTGTATGGATCACAGCGTCATATCATAGGTGACGCTGCCAGGGATGTTCTTCACCGGCACCCCTCGCCGCTGCTCCAGGTTCTTCGATGAGGCTTTGTCATGTGGATGGGCTGTTGGTACTATTCACACTGTAGGTATGGTACATCTAGTTATACAACACTTTTGAACGAATATATGGCACGATATTGATAGCGAAAGCAAAGGCCGGGTCGGATGCGACGGTCAATCAAACTAACACACAGAGAACACTTTGGCGATTCGTTCTCTGTACGCAGTGTCAGATCGTTGATGTGTGGAGGAGAAAGACGCTGACATGGTATTTCTGTCCTGGATCATGTCATGGGAGAGTTGTCGGGTTTCGCTGGTGCTCGGGATAGAATCTATGTCACAATAGGAGGTAAGAGCGGGGAGCATACCGGGTCAGGAAGGAGCTCACGTTGTGAACGAATGGCGATTCCTGTAGAAGTGTATAGCGTGTTCAAGTTCTTACGTTGTAAAACGGGTTCCTGAGAGCATGAGTGGGAGGCGGCAGTCGACACCTAACATGGCGGTGTAACAATGGTCAACGCGTTTCATGCAGAGGAGATCGCAATCGTATACCTGAGGCATTACAGATAGATTGAAGAATGATACAAGCTGCCTACTCGAATGGCAGGGGAGAGAAAGTCTGCTGAGTATCGAGAGAATCACTTTCTTTTATAAAAGGTGGTGAGATCTAGGTTCGGGTTTCACTCCAATGACACGAGATCGATGTAAGTTTGGCGGGCATAGAGCTCCTTGGCGGCATTGCGGTGCGAGATAGTCTCGGACTAAACAAGACTTGGACGGCGAGGGAGCTGTCAGACATTATGGGATCCAATGGAAACGCCACCACCACTGCCAAGCCACCACCACGCCACCACACCGTTTGCTTCCATCCTCCACCACGTGTTCCGATCACGATCGACGATCGAACAGAACCACCTGTTCTGTTCTTTGTTCTTTGCTCTCTGTCCACCCTTTATCATCACCAGGATGCATCTTGTACCCGCATATTTCTTTGGCCCGCCGACAGTGGGACCATTATGCGACAGCTGCGACAACTAGGTCCTCTATGGCCCATTATCATCCCAATGAGAACCTTAATTGTATACTCCGACCCAGTCTCTTTGACCGTCCCCTTGGACGTACTAATATAAAGGCTTCCATCTTGACTAATCCTATCGGCACTCTCCCGCAAGGTCTTTGTCAGTCCCTCTGCACTGTACCGCAATGGGTTTACTGCCGTTCAGCCTCTCATACCTCCTGCTCACCCCTCGGCGCGTCCCACTGCCGACGGAAATCGTACCGCAACCCACGCGGTCAAGGGCCTCGTGAGTGTCGATTGTCAACCCTTCTAGCATTTGCCTGGACTCATCTAGTCCTGTGATAAGGAGTTCTCCTGCGTCCCCCAACCGATGGTCAAAACAGTTAACCCTTACCTCGTTGCGATCTTTCCGGGGCTTGGGGCCTACTGCCGCTGACAAGGCCCCGCAGACGACTCGCGGACGCGGAAGAGCAATGCCTCCGACAGACAACGCAGACGAGCTTGAAGGAGGGAGAAGTATTGATTTCCCTGCCGAGGAATTCAACGAACGACGACTCAAGAGCAGTGGGGTGGACGAACACACTGGAGGCATGCATACTCTGATCACAGGATAGCGCAGAAAGGACGGATTCGGCCATTCAACATATGTCTTGGAAGTTTTGTATGGCTTATGATACTCAGAATCGAACCACTCAGGACAGGTAGTGAAAAGGAAACGATTTCCAGTGATGCATGCGCGAATTGAAATATGGAAATAGGTACATGGTTTGCTGCTTGCCAGTCCCAAAGCGCCAATAGCGAAAGTACAACCTAGCGTTCCACTGGGTACCGGGTGCATGTAAAGTAAAATGGGTGTTGCACGAAAGGGTACAATGCGATAACAAAAATCAACAGTCGAGGAGACCAGAACGAAATGGGGTATTCAGGTCTGCGGGGAGGCAGGTAGATCTGAACCGAACGATGGTGGGGATGCACTGACGCTGCCACCCGTGAACATCGCCTTGAGGGTCATCTCGCTACGCTTCTGGCGTACCCGTTCAGCCTCCTCCGCCCCACCTGTCATCTTCAACCTCTTTCCGCCGACAAATTCGTGGAGCTCAACGTGCAGGTCGTCTGCAGACCGTGCGGCGAGCTCCTTCTGCCGATTCTTCTGATTGGCCTCGATGGCTTTCATCCGCTTCTCGGGGTCAATGGCCGCGCCACGAATTTCGAGCATCACGTTGCTTAGCCCGTCGCCATCTGTGGGCGGCGGAGGGCGGAAGCTTCGACTCCGGAGTTTAATGGCGCCGTTAGGGCCTGGACCGCGTAGAGAAATGACCTTCTCGATGTGCCCATATATCTCCACGGCGGCCTTGTGGTCCTCCAGCAGATCGTTCAAGAACTCCTCCTGATGCGTCAAGAACTGCTGCTCCTCAACAATGTTTTGCAGCTCCTCCTCCCACGTCTTCTTCCACATCGGCTTGACCGTCTTGATATGCTCTTTTAAACTCTCAATTTCTGTAGCCACCGATTCGATGTCCTTCTTGATGCTCTTCACGTACGCCTCCTTTGGAGTGATTTGCCTCTTGGTGACGTCGTCCTTGACGTTCTCGACCGTGTCCAAGAGCTTCTCGACATCGGTCAGCACGTTCTGGCTGCGCGTATCGAGTTTCTTCTTGCCCGTGTCGATGTATGCCCTTGCGCCGCCGACACTCGTGCTCGCAAGTTGCTTCACGGACTGTGTCTGAGTCCGAAGCGTGCCAAGCGACTCCTTAGTCTGCTTCATGAACTCGGTATACAGCTGACGCATAATGCCCAGATCGCGACGCAGATTCTGCACCTCGTCAAATTGTGTCTTGAGATCCGTCACAACCCGGCTGGAGTAGTCAGACAACATAGAGCCGCCAGTCATTTGCTGCTGGAGGGACTGGCCCGTCATCTGCGGCTGAATAAAGCCGGCAGCGGAAATGGGACGTTGGGACTGGAAGGGGGAGGATTCGCCCACGAAGCGCGAGAGACGCCGTGCGACATGTTGGAATTGGCGATCGGAAGGGCGGTTCGGAAGTGGCGTGCTTTCGGCCAGTGGCTCAGCGACGATGTTGGGGAGAAGCATGGGCTTGGTGTTTGCCACAGCGGTTTTCAGCTCCTTAAGGTCTGCCGAAAGACTCGAAATCTTGGAGTCTATGTGTTGTTTGATCTGGTCGAGAGCTAGAGGAAAATCAACGTCGAGCAAGTGGGTAAACCGGGAATGTCGCGACTCACGCTCAATGTTGAGGGACAGAAGACATTTCTCCTTGACCTCGTCAGTATCCTCGAGTTCATACTGGACGCCACTTGAAGGATCACGGATATAGATGGTGGGAAAATTGTCCTGGCCGGGATTATAAGAGAACTTGTCCACAAAGAGAACGCGCAAGGAGGAGAACGAGAGGTTAGCCTCAACGACAGCTTTCTTCACTTCTCGCCCAAGCTGCAAGAATACCGTGATTTTCGAAGGATCAGAGACGTCAACAGGTTTGTCTTCCACAGACGGCTCGTCAGTTTGTTCTACAGTCGCCGGAGGTTCTGGAGTAGAGGGCAGTGGAGGCACGGGTGGTGCATGTCGCCATTTCTCAGGAGTATTAGCTCTTGATATAGAACGCGACCTGGCACTTCCTTCGCGCCGCAACGGCGTAGAGGATGGCGAATGTGGTTCCTCGTCTTCCACTTCCGTAAGAACGGCTAGATCCCCGGGTGTCAACGCATTTGAAGCAGCAAAAGAGCGCCTGTTAGGGTGGCCGCCACCGCGGACAGAGCGTTCCCGCGCCGTTGATCCACCAGTCATTTTTGAGATGTTGAAAGTAGAGAACCTCTTGGACGCGCGTCGCTCAAGAACATCGCTCTTCTTGAGAGCAGCCAGCGAATTTGCCATGGCAGGCGGAAGTTCGGGCGGGGCTTCGGGAGCTGGAGAGGAAGGGGTGTTATCCTGGTCCAGGTGTGGGCTAGAGGGCTCAACAACAACGGCGGGAGGTGTGACGGGTTTATCAACAAGAGAGTATCTTTTCACGCTTGCAGGAACGACAGAGGGAGGTGGAGGCTTCGGCGGATTGTCAGGTTGAGCCTTGGGAGAGGAGGGAAGTGTTCGTTGGGACGAGGAAGGAGAAGGTGCATCTGGGACTTGAGGCTGAGATGCATGGCGTTGTTTCGATTGTGGTTCGTATGGAACCGCGGTGTTTTCCTCCTCAAACGATTGCGCTGCTGGTTGAGGTCCGGGAGGTGGAGGAGCAAAACCGCCGACGAATCTTTCGTTTTCATCAGGGGGAGGTACGGATTGCGGCATGATATCTCTTCGTTTCCCCGACGTAGATGAGGCGCCTCCGCGCGATAAACTATCGCGGTCCTGTCTCTCCCCCTCAGCCAACGATCGAGATAGTTGAGAACGATGTAAGGTCTCTCTTCCCTCTCTCCGTGAAGACCTTTCTCCGCGCGAGGAACGGCTGTCAGTTCTCTCGTGACCCCCACCCGACTGGTCTGATCCGCGACGATGGTCAGAGACTAACCGCCGATATATCGATTGCTTTCCCCTTAAGCCCGTCAACAAATCTGTGATCACACGACGCACTGTCGGGAGGTAGAGCTCAAGGTTTTCTGGGGTCGCGTCCTCCGCCAGGCATTGCTCCAGTACATTCCGTAGGTCATCAGGGACCGCCATGAGCTCACTGTCATACAACTTCGAGAGTGAGGGGCTGCCCCGGAAGAGTAGATTCCACTCACGTCATGTCAATGCTATGCGCTGCGAATGCCGTTACGGCAGCGTTGAAGTCGTTTCCGAGGCGTACGTAGACGTCGCTGACTTGGTTTTCGTCCATCTTCAGCGTACTCCATAGAGTCAATGCCTCAAGAAGTTGCTTAATTGATACGAGTAGGCGTGTCACTGCTGATTCCACGGCAGGCTTGAATATTCGTTGTAAATTCTCCGGTAGTCGCTGCCAGAGTATAGGTACAGACTCACATGCATGGTCTGGCGCGTCCCTCGTTCATTACGTCCCGCGGAGGTTGATGATACGGATTGATTATCGCGTCGTGATGAATGGCTTTGGGTGCTGTTGGCTCTTGCCGACATCTTAGAGGTTGCGGAAGACAGGTGAGGAAAAGGGGAGGCAGCGAACGCCTGCAGGGTGCAAGCTCGCTCGAAGAAGTTGTGAGCCTAATCCTCTCTCAATTGTTTATCAAGGGAAACGTGTGAAATTGATGGGCCAGGACAGGAACGTTTCACTGGAGCATTTTATCTCATTTTATTCAATGCACTCATAGTACTTATGGTCTATATGGTTGAGCCTCGTCCTTCTGATATAGTTTTACAACGTTAAATATTTCCTAGGACGGCGCATCAGTGGCCCAAGGTTATAGCGGAGGAGCCCCTTTGCCAACGAGAACCATATCGTCAACAACCTCATCCTTCTCAGTCCTCTTGTACGTCCTGATGGTTTCCCCATAATCCGAGATGTCATAGACCCTAAATCGACGATCGAACCTGTACGGCGGAAAGTGAGCTTAAACGAAGCGAGACATGCAGCCTGCTTACCCGACTTTCCCATATCCAGAATACGAACTGTAGGCGGCAATCGGTTAGACCTCTAACTGAACGCGACTCCTTCGAATACAGAACTCACCCGCCGCCGCCAAAACAATGCCATACGCCCTTTACGCGTCGACAATTTTCCGTGACTAAACCACCGAAATTAGCGCTGCCAACCAATGGAATGGAGGATATCTACCATGACAGTGTCCGTTCCCAATGGCCTTGACCTCTAAGACATTACCCTTGCCAATATGTTCATTCTCCTGCGCCTGAAGGACAGCCTTCTCGAAAAATCCGGCACTTTCCTTGGCATTGCCAGGGCCTTCGAGGCCGTGAGTCCCAACATCAAGTGGCTTGCGCGTTCGGGGATCGGTGTCGGCTGTGGCATACGCCTCTGGCCTAAAACGTGATGTTTTACGATGAGAGGGTACATATACTGAAGAGGAAAAAAGGACGTACAGCGGAATGTGGAAGAACATCAGAGCATTGGGTTTGGCCAGTTGCCGTACATTCGGGGTGATTTGCTGCCGTTCTTCCCAAAAGTGACCAAGATCTTTGCTGGAATCAGGCGTAAACGGCCTTTCGATAGATTTTATCGAGCCTAAAGGGAACTAATGAGTCGGAGTGGACAGGAATGCGGTCAATTTTGAATACCAGATTGTTGGAGGAACCAGTTGATTTGACTCTGGTGGGTGAGTCAGATTGTGCACACTGAGGGATCAGAAAAGTTTTTACCTCGCGGATCCAGTCATACGCTGTAGGAACAAGCCCAAATAAACTCATGTAACCCTTCGAATATGAGCCCGAGTCCAGGAAGTAAAGAGTCAAGAGATGGGTTTTTGAACTGAAATACAATAAGCCGTTGAAGAAACGAGAAATAATGATAACTCACGGATCCGCACTCTTCACCTTCAGCACATAATTCCCAACCCCATGAACATCCTTTGGGCCCCTCTCAACAAGACTGTACGGTAGCCCCTTCATGAGAATAAGTTGATCCTCCTTCTTCAGTCCATCCTCCTCGTCGTGGTTCCCAAAAACTGCCGCCCACGGGATACCCCGCTCCGTGACCGCCCTCGCAAACTTGGCGAGCACCGACTTGGGGTCCCAGGTAGTGCGCTGGCCGTTCAGTTGGTCGCCCGTGAAGACAACGAGGTCGGGCTTCTCGACGCGGAGGACGTTCCCAATGAGCGTGGAGGTGAGATTATCAGAGTTATGGCAGGGCGTGCGGTCGGTGTCGCGGCAGAAGCCTTGAGAGACGGAATAGTGGAGGTCGGCGACTTGCAGGATCTTGAATTTGCCGTCTCGGGAAAAGTGCAAAGGTGGCGCGCGTGGTGGAACTGGCAAGCGGATAGGATTAAAAAACTGAAGTTAGAAACGCATAAACAGCACATACTCTTGACACCACGACGGTAAGTAAGCCATGTAGCCTCAACCTTTCCTTTGGAAAGCATCGTTGGCGGGCTGAGTTTCTCAAACCCATACCATGGAACATCATCTCCATACAAAACGTCCAATTCTGTCACGATATTGGCATGCTCCTCGGCGCTCATTTCAGATGATATCTTTCCCGTGCGATACCACAAAAAAAGAGGCGGTGTGCGGAAAATGCCGCTTCTGAGAGACGTGTTGACTTTGCGCCAGCCTGCAGGAGGTGAGGGTTCCTGTTTCTCGGGCAATAGCTGTAAATCTATGACAAGGTTGACGTCCATGCGTCTTGTGCGCCGGTAGTAGATGTTCTGGAATGCGACGTCGGACTTGAGCTGGTGCGGATTTAATGGCCAACGCAACAACGTACCAAGTATGGGGCGGTGTATCCTGCTTGAAGATTCAAATCGCGCTTGACTCGCACCCATTTTCCTTTGATTGCATCCTGCTCAGGCGTGGAGTTTGGTGCGCACAGGTCCATACCGAACGACGGGTCGACCATGCAGCGTGTAATGGTAATCTCAGAAACTATATTGCACGATAGCACCGTCAACAAGGTAATTAAGATAATACAAGAGTCGGATGCGACGCACAGCCAGTGGCGTGAGGCAACAATGGCGCCCACACATCCAAGGGAAAGCTTGACGAATCAATCGCATCTTCTGACGACGGAGCGGTGACGTTCCACCAGTCAGTCCCTTCAGGCACGCCGCCTGCCTCATCGCTCGTTCCCAGATCAGTTGATGTGTTGCCTTTGACTGGACTCGTGGCACTGCTTGGTAGAGACGCTGTTTCCCAAGATTGCCAGCCGAGCTTTTGGATCGAGCCAGGGCCCAGAGATGGTTGGTACAGAACAAATATCCAGGTGAGGAGAAGTGAGAAGCCGACGACAGCAGTGACTGGTGCGAACACAGACCTGAGGGTCCGGAAGACCCTCGCACAGGTAATTGCCATGCACCGGCGGCTCTACAGTAGGATCGGCGTAGTGAGCAAGTCGTATGTAGTATGTTGGAGTCGAAACATGTCCCAGTGCACGCCACGGCAAGTTGCACGTCACGTGGACATAAATTTCACAAAAGTTCCCAAGCAATTCCCAAGTAGACGACGACGTTGCACCAACTATGCAGTCCCTCGCCTTCACTGCCCGGCGGCTCTACTCGACAAAGCCACCGACTGGTCTTCCTGAGGCTGCCCGGATAGCTAGGACTACTTCGACCCCTCTTGCCGTTCGTCTCCGTCGCCGCAAAAAGTTCGGTGCTACACCTGTCGGCGTTTCCGACTCGACGCCAGAAGGTCTTACGCCCACCGAGCTTGCACGCTACAAACGCCTCAGTGCGAAGAATGAACTCAAAGTGATAGACGGGGAGCAGGTCACAGAGTCTCAATGGTTGGAGCGGTTGGATGAGCGGAGGTCCCGTGTGCGTGGTCTCAAGACGGTAGAGCGCAACGGGGTGCAGGAGACAGAGGTCCTGGGGCGGCGCGTCTACCTGCCGAATATCGTCATCCGTCTTGTGCGCAACAACACTCTCCAGGGAGAGCCTTACAACCCCTACGAGGCCACCTTCCGCATCCCCAAATCCGTCACCAAGACCGACATGCGCTCCTACCTTCTCGCCGTCTACGGCGTCCAAACCACATACATCCGTACAGATAACTACATCTCCCCCTTATTCCCGAGGCTCGGTAACAAGACCAAGGCGTTCAAGACCTACAAACGCGCCGTCGTAGGTCTGGTCGAGCCATTCTACTACCCTGCGCGCATCGAGGACATGCCGCCGGCAGAACGGGAGGAACGGGAAAAATGGATTGAGGACACGTACCAGATTCAGGCAACGCGCTCGCTGCAGAAGTACGAGCTTCTTCGGATGACGAAGGGCCAGGCGAAGGGGTGGAAGATGAAGGAGCGGCTGGCAACAAAGCGGTCACATATCCTGAGGCTGGTAGCTGAGAGGCGGGAGAAGAGGGAAGGCCTGATTATCGGGCAGGCGCGCGAGTGGCAGAAAATGCGCGAACGGGGTGAGAGTATTACTCTCGACAAACTAAAGCCTTCCAGCGACAAGTCTATAACCCCTCCTACGCCAGAGCAGAGTAGTGTTTCCGTCCCCGCTAATTGATTCCTAATCTTCTCCATTTTGCATCCCATGTCCAAGTGCCACTGGATCCAGATCAACAACGCTCATGTATAAATTCGCGCTTCCATTCATCCTGCTCTCTGCAACGTTAACAGGTCTATATATCTCTCCCTCCCTCGCTCTGCAAAACCCCAAATTGTCAACCTTTCTTCACGGCAATTCCGGCCTCCGCGATATCCAACCTCCATTCACGCTCTTATTCTCCATTTACACCCTTATCCCATCAAACCACGCACGGCTGAAGGAAAGATTAAGACCAAGGCTGGCGTAAAGGACTGGTTCGCAGACGGTGCCATTGTTAATTCATCTTGTACGTTTATGGGGAGGGAGGAGTCCGGACAGTCGCGGCACCTTTGATTCTTGAAGTGGCGGCTCCAACCGGCGTCGCAGTCGTCACTGCCGCAATCTTTTTTCAAGTTATCGTGCGACGAGGAATGGCGTACATCCGCCTCATGATACAGCTGGGCACGGAATCTGTTCGTTCAACCTTGAACCTGCCTTGAACCCGTCTTGAACCCGTCTTGAACCCGCGTCACCTCATGCGTTTCAGTCAATCGGTCACCTGATCGTACTCATTATGATGTACCCCCTGTATCTCTCTCTTATAAGTACTATACTTAATGTGTTCAACTCCCCCAGCCTCCTCCTCCACCTATCCCTGGTCCTCGGTATCACCTCCTTCCTCTCCAGCGGCCTCCCTGGAGTCGTCCTCGCCGCCTTCTTCCCCATGCGACACATTCCCTGAAGATGATCGTGAAGTCATAATTACCCACCCATATGCTGCTTCAAGGTCAAGCTGGCACCCACCCTCGTACGAGCGAAAACGCTCTACACCACCCACTACCCCGCCGTCCACTGTAAAGAAACCCAGGCTAAGTCAGCCATATCATCTACCGTCTCCTCAACTGTCTCCTACAGCCAGTAGGTTCGCAAAGCCTTTTTCTTTCATCGGAGCACGGCAACCAACGGAGGAGGAGATTTGGGATGAGGCTAGTACCAGGATGGTTGACGAAGGCCATGGGGCCGTCACTCTCGAGTTTGTGTGCTCACTACTTCTCCTCACGCAACGTCTAATTTTCACAAAATAGTAACAATCATTTGACCCACATCCCCGAATCTTTCATCCACGACCTCACGAACTTCCATGTATTGTCGGAAAAGTCCGAATTCGCCAACTCTAGTTCGCGGCCATCTCAGCCTTCAAGTAGACCGCTCAGTCGTGTTGCGACTGCGCCTGCAAGCAATTTCGAAACTGCACCGAGGGTCTTGCAGCGCACGCGGAGCGCCGTCACGCCGGCATTTGGGCTCCCCAGGGAGAAACTACAGCTTTTCCTCTCTTCCAACGCAATTTCTACATTGCCAGTCTCTCTACTGTGCCTCGAAAACCTCCGGGTACTGTCCCTCCGTGCGTACCCTGAATGTTCCTTCGTGTGTTTCTCTCTCTCTCATCCTTCTACTGTGGTTATAGGGAACAATAACATTTCAGTTATCCCACCTGAAATAGTCGGGTTGAAGAACCTGGAGGACCTGAATATAGCGCAGAACGACATCAGCTATCTCCCTGCAGAGATGTTGCAGATGTCCCTCCTACACCTTCAGGTCAACCCGAACCCGTTCATTACGCAAACTGGGCCCGGCCGCCCCTTCCAGCGTTCATCGACGTCCCAATCCATCCGGCTAGCACCTACATCACGACGCCCAGTCTCAACGACGAAGCCTCTACTGCCCCGCATCCCCCCACTTGTCGAACTTCTCTACCGTGCTCTACTCTCCCCCTCACACCAAGCACCACATGACACGGTCCTTGAACACCACTACAACCTCCCACTGGCCGAGAACTCAGAGCCGAGTACACGCCGGAACGAAGCCCTCCCCTTGCACATACGTTCAGTGTTGCACCACTGCCTCCCAGGCTCGGTCTACGTTGACCCAGCAGACGCGATAGGTTCCGAGAGCAGTCGCCCAGTGACGAGAATTGATCTATGCCCGTCGCCGAGTCACCAGCAGGAGGGGACGCCGCGGGTGTTTGTACGGCATGCGGAGGAGCGCTTCACGTGGGAGAAGACGATCGCGAACGTGGATGTGGGGGGGCTCGTGCCCGTTCATTGGCGGGGATGTCACCTGGGGTGCCTTGACTTCCTGAATCCACCGGAGGAGCCCACACTGCCCGATCCCTCAGGCATTAATAGGGATGTCACGATGGTCGTTGATTCTGGCCAGGAAATGGACGACGTGGTACAGGTTATGGATTTGGGCGCAGGGTCTGACCCGATGGACGAGTTCGAGGAGCCTTGACGATTGGTCGTAGCACTTCGGCGACGGGATCACATACCATGACACTTCAATCCTCCTCAGTTACTCATACACACCGACAACAACGCATGAAATGTGTCGCTAATGTGCGCATACAGTATATTTTGCTTAATTCCCCTCCGTGACACCATTGATCACTGTGCACACGCAAGGAAAGGACTCTTCAGCGAGTGTAGAATAAGGTAAAAGAGAGATACATTTGCTTCAAATCTTTCCGCACCGCGCGTTAGCTTTTTGTCATCGGAGGGCGACGAGCGGCCGTTGTTGTTGTGTCGTTTGGTCGGGAGACTTCTTTCGATGCACCCCGAGGTGCCTCGTTAGCTGATCGGGCCGGGCAAATGACTTGTTACATCCAGGCTCCGTGCAGGAGTACGGGCGTGCGCCGGTATGCGTGCGCAACTGGAGGAGCGTCCCATCAGCGTCATGTTCGTGAGGAGAAATGTGTAGAACACACGTGTTTTGAGAGGTTAGAAGACTCGGCGAACGCCCTAAAAAGGGATACATAGGTGAGGCCCTGAAGGGGAATAATAGGAGAGTATATGTGGCGCACTTGTCGCAAAACTTGCACTTGAACGGCTTTTGTCCGTTGTGAACACGTTTGTGGATCGTCAGGGCGCCAGTAATGGCGAAAGTCTTCCCGCAACCCGGATAGTCACAGACATACGGCTCTGGAAGGGGTACGAATGTCACAACGGGAAGATTACAAACGGGAAAGTTGTACTGACTTTCTTGCGTGTGCCTTCGCATATGTTGCTGCAGCGTCGCAGGCTCAGAGAAATACTGCGAGCAAATCTTGCACTGGTGGGGACGGTGGCCCGTGTGGCTCTATGGACGACAAATTGTAGCATGAAGGGAGAACGGTGAGACGAGGGTTAATGACCTGTAGATGCCGGCAAATTTTCTGTTTGCTCGAGAAACCGTTGTCCCCATTGCGGCTGCATCCCTCCCAGAAGCAGTCGTATTTCGCCTTCCCGCCGCCGATGTGAGCGACGGTGATGTGAGAGGTAAGTTCCTCAAAGCTGCCGAACAAGCATCCACAGGCTTGCCACAAGCACTTGTGGGCTCCGGGGCTGGGCGATAGGGATGGAGAGGGTTGAGACGTGTCCGGCTTGACCTCAACGATGTTGGTTCCTTCCCGAGGGCAGTTATTCATCCCTAGATGATCCTCAAGAAGGTGATTGGCGAGGAAGTTCAATACCTCGTGGACATGATCCCCGGAAGATGAATTGGGAATAGTGTGTGAGGACTGGTAGACGTCGCAATCGCGCCACTGGCAGGCGAGCTGCGCGATATCCGGGAGAGCTTGTGCATCATGGGTCCGCTGCTGGGATGCGGTGGAGGGGAGACGTAGATGTTGGAGATTGACATGCCCGACCAACTCAGGTAGAGAAGTGAAGCTCGAATGACAATTTCCCCACATACAAGTAAGTAACTCTGGCTCAGACGCAGGGGAAGGCGCCGGCATAAGGTACGGCGTGGAAGCTGGTGACAGTAAAGGCGTGGCTTGTATGCTAGCATCTCCCGGCGTATAGGAGGCTGAAGCAGATCCCATAGGGGATGTAGGACTCGTATCGGGATATTGAGGATATTGACCTGGGAAGGGTTGTACTCCAGGATCTTCGCAAGAGCACAGAAATTCCTGAAACGATGATTCCCAGTTAAAGGCCGTGTTGGCGAGTTGGACGTCGTTTCGGGGCTCTGGTTGGTATGAATGAAAATTGGTACAACATTGGAGCTATGCAGGCGTGGCATCAGGATATATATCTTTTGTAAGAATATATCGCCTGAAAAACTCACAAATTCGTCAAAGCCATCGCAATCGGTGCACTTTGCCGCCCCGTCGCAGACCAAGTCGCAGCGCTGGATACCCGTTCCATAACATGGGTTGACGTCGTCGTGGTCAGGATCGCTGCATGCTATGACAACGCATTGGTCGGTACACTGCGACGTGATCTCAGCAGTCGGGTAGAGAGTCTCAACACAGTCTTCACAAGCCGCTGCAGCTGTCGACGGTGGGATATCCCAGACATTCTTTTTTGAATTGTTCCAGATCGCGGGCTGGGTATGCATGTTAAACTCGTTAATCATCCGCAAGACAGTGTCGCAGGCCAAGCGAGAGCGATAGGCGGAATAAAAATCGGAATGACTATGTAGAGGAGGGTTTTTCGTGCACAGGTGATCGGCGAGACAACTGTGGAGGTCCTCGCCAAACTGTGGAGGTCCTCCCTAGCTATGTAATCCCACTGTCGTGTTCCGAGTTCCGACCATGGTTCCGAGGAGTGGTTACATTGTACGAGAGGTCGTTGAGAGTTACAAGGGGAGATAAAGAAGCATAGGTAATAAACTCAAGCTATTGGTACTCCTACAGGCAAGTGGTATGGGAAGACAAATGAAATATGCCGCGACTCGGGGATCGTGCAGCGTGTACTTAGTAGGTGTATTAGTAGCCAATACCATAGGTATCAACATCGGGGTGTTCGTCGGGAACGGTCTTCAAGGGTACCAGGGGAGTGGTAGGCTGTGTGGTGGGTTGCACAGACAGCATGGTGACCAGGCCAGTCGTTCTCCTGGTCGGTATAACTATCTCTAAATGGAACCAGAAGGTCAGCGATGAGCCAAGATCTCTAGATAAACACGCACTCATCGACTTCATGTCGTCGTATCCCCTCAGCCTCGCTTTGTCGCATTCAGGATCCACAGACGTTCCTTCGTCAAGGGCAACGTGGTCTATTCTATGGTCGTCAATAAACTGGGAGTGTAGCACCCAAGGAGCATCGGTGACGACCTCGTCCACCCATCTACAATGGCGCACAACTTCACATCTTTCGACATGGGGAAAGGAGGCCACGTAACCGTTCAATTGCAGCTGCTCGTCAGGATAAACTCCGACGATGAGGTACACAGATGGAAACGATAGTTTCGCCTGCCGCAATTGAAGCGCATTGCTGATTCAGATGATTCACAATCGTTAGCCGGGAATGAATGCGCGCGTAGATACAAGAGATTGCGGCGTACCCGGTGTTAAATCCGTCGAATATACCGTCGACGTAGACTCGTTTCGTGCTTTCACTCGCATTGGACGCAGACTGGGCGTGCACAGAGATACCAAGAGTTCTCTGAACATAAGTTTGGATCTCTTTCGCTGTCCACGATACGCTCTCGAACTTGTTTCGCGCATCCTGCGAAGGAGGCGGTTCGTGGATCGCCGCCACTGGGATGTGCCCAAAATCTATCAGGCTAGATTCGAGCGACTGCTGGCCTGGGTTGGAGACGACATCGTAGTCGTCGTCGCTCAAGACAGATGACGCGTCCATGATAGGCGTGCGTGAGTGGGATTTAAGAGGTCGCCTCGAGGCCGTCGTTAATGCGCATGGTCGGGGTTTGGAAGAAAGCAGGTGACTCAAACGCGCGGAGGAACCTACCATAACCTGCCATGACCCCTCATATTATTTAAACCTTAACTCCACTCCAAGTGAGCTCTACAATCTCCTCACAAATGTCCCAAAACGTGCAATACATCGACCCCCGAATCGCTAGGGACGCTTACCGTCCTCGGGCCGGGGTAAGTTCACACATTGTTGCAACACGAAACACAGAATCTCATGTTATATTCAAGCTCATGTCCCCCGGGCTTAAACGGGCACGCGAGCCATACAGTGTCCGGAACGCAGTTACAGGCATATCATTGGGTGCATCTGCCGTCGGAATCTGGGCATACTCCATCAGCGCAGTGAAACAGGACGTCTTCGACGATGTGGACGAGGAGGCACGGGCGATGGCGCGGTCTGGGACAGTCAACGAGGTGCTGAGTGTGAAGGAGGAGAAGGTCATGAATGCGGCCATTGCGGCTGCGGCTTCCGGCGTTGATTCGTCTACGCTGTTGAACGGAACCCTAGCATTATCGACTCCAAGCAGTGCGGCGTCGTGGATACCAACCGCAAATTTGAGTCGAGGTATCCTACAACATCTAGAGTCTAGAGGGGAGGTTCCCCAGGCTTCTCGATCCCCGAAGGAAAACATGGGTGTGGGGCGCACGACACAGCGAAGCAGTGACAGTACCACGCGCTGACCATTTTACTTTTAACCCATGTGCCCCGGCAACCTCAACTTGAAAACTTGAAAAGGAATGCGCCCGAATGAAAATACAGTCATATCACTTGCATACCCGAGTCATGGTGAAGGAAGTGGTGCTGACCTGATCTGATAAGCCTAGATGCTCTACCTTGCTTCTACCATGTACTTGCCGGAAGACGTAGATAGCCCCATCTAGCAGGCTGTCATAACAGGCTGACTCTGGAACGCCATATTGTTCCCAGATTGTTCCCTTGGCCGGACGACCTTGCCGAGGTAGAAACAGACTTATCTTCAACAGCACAGTCAGCTGAACGCGCATCCCGCCGGGGAAGTCAAAATCACCGACATAGGCCGCCGCAGACTATGGGTCTCTCCACGGCGAGACGTCGTGTAAGCACAGATTCGCATCCACGAGGGTAAGCATCTTCCCTGCTTAAAAGGCGAGCCCATGATCGAGTATGACTATTCAAAACCAGATCAAAGCGCGCCGGGCGCAGTGAATAGAGGTATTGGGAGGCATCCACGTTGCTGGAAGGGCCAGGAAGGCCTTTCTCGACGATCACTGAAGAAGAAGGGGTGAGAGCAGCAACGCGACCGGATGGTCTAGAACCGACCTTGATTGATATTCATTAACTTGGGATTAGAGGCCAATGTAACACACAGTAAGGACTGTGAGAGAGCAGGATCGTGTCCTCGTGGATTGTCCGCTGAGATTCAACTTAGCACGCACACAAATGTGCGTGGCAAGGTTCCGGATGGCGGACGACTCTGTGGGGTGAGATCCCTACCAAGGCTCGATGTGATTTAGCATGCGGCGGAATTTGATCATCCCTCCTCTTGTTCGGCGGGGCATCAGTGGACAGAGTACAATCTCTGGGATATACATGACTTCTGAACGCTCTATGGTTAGCACGGTAACAAATGGAGAAATATATCAATCATACAGTTTTAGCAGCCATCCATTTCACACGTTACAATTCCAGCACTATGTCTAGACTCTAGACGCTGTCCCTTTTCTCGTGCCCTCCCTCAGCCTCGACCTCATCCACTCCTCCTGCCGAATATCCCCGCGAAGTACCTCTGTACCCCCTCTGCTGTTCCCAAGATAGCACCAACTACCCCGTCAGGCCTAATCACCACCACGCCCCACTCATCCACAATCCCATACCCCGCATGTGCATGGCCCATTTTGTCCTCTAGCACGGCACTTACACCCTCCCGACAGTACGACGGTACACTCTGCCCACGGAGAACAATGACCACAGCGCGCACAGTGTCAGGGGGACATCGCCTCAGCAAGCGCACGAGCGCGGGACAGTGATGGTGCGCGGGGGCGAACACCAGTACTGTGTGGTAGGATGGGCCAAACACACTGAACAGCCGCCGCACGCCCCGCAGTGTTGGGATGGCTGCTCCTGCTGCCGCTGCCGTCGACAGATCAACGAGGTCCGAAGCGTCTGGTGCCCTATCGCCTGCCCGCAATACGGTATCACCATGACCGCCATACGCATCGATGATGGGTACAATCGGCTCTTCGTCCCCGCCTTCATCGTCGAAGTCGAAATCCGCGAACTCGGCATCCTCGGCGCGTTTGCGTTCGTCGAGAACGATGGCGCTCCAGCGGTAGTTGATCCCGAGCTGCAGCATGCCGCCCCCGACCCCACCCGCACCGGAGACTGAGAAGGAGGAGCTGCCCCATGCGTCGGTGGTCTTTTCTGTGAAACTGCGTTTGAGGATTCTTGTGGTGCGGGCGAGCATCTCACGGATGACGGGGATGCGCTCTTCGGAATAGGAATATAGAAGGGAGGGATGGGCGAGGTTGCGTTGCACCAGGGCTAGTTTCCAGCAAAGGTTGTAGGCGTCCTGGATACCGGTGTTCATGCCCTGGCCGCCGCTGAAGCTATGGACATGGGCAGAATCTACGCAAGGGAAAAGGCGTCAGGCGCGAAACAAGGGGCAGATTCTGTCAATCCCGTAAGTACCTCCCACTAAAAACACTCTGCCCTTTTGGAAGGTCTGGACCATCCGAATATTCGGCCTGTAGATAGTTATCGTGTCAACGTCGACCCTTGTGAGTTTCAGATGGGCGTGGTATCATGACACGAACGTGTAATGATTGACCCAGGGGATCGCCCCGAACTTGAGCCCTGTCTTTGAGCCTGTATTCTCTGCGAAGCATCTCCGAAGGGCGGCTTCGTCGTTTGACAGCTGTGCGTGGTTGATTTCGGGGCCGGCAATGATGAAGGAGAAGAGTCCTGACGTTTCCGTAGGGCGGAGACTGACAAGCAATGTACTCGCGTCGCCCCACATGTGCCAATACTACCATTGCAATGCAATTTGTCATAAGATTCATGATCGAAATGGGCGGATGGGTGCTGGCTGACCTTCTGCGACAGTCCCTCGACGAAGATATCGCCCACAACATGTGTTTCGATCGTCCTCGTCTCTCCCAAGAACGAGAACCCCGTCATCTTGCGCACGACGCCCCGCGCGCCGTCTGAGCCGATCATCCATTCGTACCTTACATTTTCCTGCGTCCCTACGACGTCCGACCCATCCTTTCCATGCCTGGCCAGCTGAACGTCCACCCCGCCCTCCACCTGCTCGAACCCGACAAGCTCCGTCCCGGCCTCGACCGTGCCCCCCAGCTCGGCAAGCGAGGCACGCAGGATGTCCTCCAGGTGGCTTTGGCCCAGGAGCACTATGTTTGTCTGGGAGTTGTAATTAGCATCGACACACAAGGTGATGGTGGGCAATGCGGACGCACGAAAGGGCATGATGGCGTCGACGGTGCATGAGGCGACATTTCAAACTCATTGATGGGGTGTGTGCCTTTCGGCAACTCGTACTGGAGGGTCGGAGGAGGTGGGATTGCGAGATTGACTACTTTATCAGCGAAGCCGAATGCGTTGAACAGCTCCAAGGAGCGGGGCTACGCAACATGGGTATGAGCAATGATGTAGAAGATGGCACGCCACTGTGGGTCAACATACCATGATGCCAGCACCACGCTGGCCCAAACGTGGTTGGGTGCTTTTCTCGATAATACGGACTGGGACACCATTGCGGAGGAGGGAAAGGGCACACACGAGGCCTGAGGGCCCGGCGCCAACCTATGCGGGTTGGTGAGTGTGGGTCCTACGTGCAAAGATTGATACGCACGATGAGGACCCGGGGCGGGGCACTAGATGGTGACATGGAGGCTTCAAAAGCGAGAACTGGGGAAGATTCGCGGTAAGAGGAGGCATCTAGACTTTATAAGGGCAGGCCTGGACAGGGAGCAACGCGTGCAATAACTGCATACTTACGAGGAGACAGGATGGTCGAGGTCTAGACCGTATGATGTGCGTGAGTCGCTTAGATTAGATCCACTCGGGAAAAATTACAATCGTCTGTAACCCTCGTCAGAGGCCAAGCCCAGCCCTTTTATCGGCTATCCATCAGCCATCTCCTCGTCCTCCCCTGGCGGTGTCGGTCCGACGATTGATACATGCTTCCCAGGCCGCGACACGATGAACGCATCAGGCTCGGTGCTAGTGATTCGAATGAAGCGTAGTAGCTGGATATATGCCAGCTCCTTCTGATCCCACCGGCGGAACACCTCTACTGTCGCTGGGTGTGTCAGGTCCGGCACCTCTAAGGCTCAGTCAGTTGGTGATCGGTGCCAGAAAAGCACACACGAACCCATGCCTGTGCGGTATTCCTCTGTCTCACGCAGCCTGAGCTCCTCCAACTTGAGCTCTTTGGTGCTTTTGGGCCTTCCCTTCCGCCTGGCAGCCTTTTCTTGTGCAAGCTCCTCGTCAAACCGTGTCAACCAAACGTCCCTGACGACATCGTGCAGCTCCGGAAGCGTCAGCTCGCCTGTCTCCGGTAGTGCATGGAAGAAGAAGCCATATACATCCACTGTACCCGTTCTTTATCGTCAGAGTAGGATCTGCGTGCAGTGACAAAAGCACGCACCGAGTGTGTTGTGTTTGTCGCCTCGTTTGGATGCGAGGTTACCGAGCTTGCCTTTGCGCAGGGCTTTTCGTGCAAGCTGTTCTGCCTTGCGCGAGCCGGGGTGGAAGACCTTTTCTTTCTTTTCTTTTGCGGGGGCAGCCTTGGCTGTTTTTGCTGGAGCCATGGTGATGGATCCTAAAGGAAAATACAGCGTGGGAACTTTGTGATGGACGATTAACGAGTCTCAAAGCCCCTCTTGTCCACCACTGCTCCCGTCGGTTCAGCCTACAGTGATTCGCATTTGCAATGTCGACGCGCGAATCAGACCGCATCACGTCTGCTCAACAAACACTTGACAGTGGGTCTTCGATGTGTTATTGCACACGCCATGGAAATATCGAAGCCCCTTGCAGTTCTGTTTGAGATGTCGCAGCTGCTGGGTACACAGCTGGACAAGGAGACGCTGGCGACGTGCGTAGGAATGATTGAGAGTGGCGCCAACCCGGAAGCCCTGGCCGTGCGGTCGTTTCCTATGTATTCGATGTGACGTTTGACTTTGCTTTGACCGCAGGCGGTGATCCAGGAGCTGCGCCGGGAGAGTGCGGCACTGGGACCACAGACGCAGACGGGCGCGCGATGAGGAGCGGGAGGCATGGAGACGAAAGGGGGACCATGCATGTAAAGAGACTTGATTGACCATGGTACTAGGAATCCGATCGCCAAACGCTGTCAAAATAAATTACATACATACAATACAACGACGGTTCGTTCCCGCCTTCATCTAGTCCATCTAGGTTTGCTCGTCGCAGTCTTGCTCGGCGCCACAGCGCCCATTCCTGCGCCGGTTTCTGAATCTGTGTGGTAAGTTATCAGTCACAAGACTCGCCACTCAGAACCCTGCTGCGCACTTTTTGCTGCCATGGCCGCTCGCACTCTCCTTCCTTCGGAATACGACATCCAGCGCGAAAGAGATGCCCTCAAAGACCTTCGCCGCCGCTCAGCGAACCCGGGCGCCCTCATCATCGATCCTGACCTTCCAAACCAGTCTCCGCCATCGCCACCCACCATATATCGGCAGCCAACCCCTTCAGATGCTTCCTTTCTCGAAAGCGCCAGTGGATCAGGCACTAGCAGCACCTCAGAAAGCCCGCCAGCCACCCCCAACAACCCAGCCGACGACCCGTTTCACCTCTTCTGGGTTCCCGCCAGCCTCCACCCCGAAATTGCTCCCGCTGAATTTCGCGCCTTCCTCAAGGAGCACGCCCGCTCACCCCCCACTTCTGAAGATGGCTCTACTTCGTCCGGGAGATCAGATTCATTGACCGTTGGCAGCTCTCGTCTGGGACGGAAAAAGTCGATGCTCAGCCGGCAGTACAAGCCAGACGAGCACGATGGCTCCGAGAACGAGGACGTAGTTCCACTGCGGCGGAATCGCAGCAGCCTCTACACGAATCGCGGACCTCAGCTCACCATCAGCGACCTACAGAAACTCGAGCAGCTCGCGGAGGAGGCCACAACCAGCGACGACCCCTCGCAGCTGAGAAACGTGTTGCGCCGAAGCTTGAGTATGAACATATCGCCATCAGGTGCGTGTATACACTACTCCTTACGGGGCTGCGGTCCTCATCTCCTTCCAGCTATCCGTCTCGATGAGTTGACAGAGATGGTCGATGAGGCGGACGCACCCATCATCGTGCCCCCGCCCGGCCAGATCCTTCGCCGCACTGCGCGCACGAAAATACGAAAACCGGGCCTTCCTGGGGATGGGAATGGACATCGCTTTGGGAGCTCACGGAGAGGGGTACCATCGCGTGCAGCGACGGCGCCTATAGAGCAGCGAACTTCCAGTGACTTCTCATCTAGTGACCATGGCGAATCGCTCGAATCCAGCCCACTCGGCAATCGGCCATTCTCAGATGATGGTCTCACCCAAAGACCAGAGTCCTACAGCGAGGAGACGTCGATATTCGATGCTTATGTACGGTCGGACGAGGAGAGCGACGATCCCCACTTACCTCCAGTGGTGATCACCGCATCGCCTCCCTCCGTGCCTATCGAGTTGCCTGAAGTGACACCATTACTTCCGTCGCCTGCTCCTGAAGCGCTGTTAGAAGCCCTCGGGCCTGTCATTCAACACCCGCAACCTCAACATCTCCTATCACCCCAGCCCCCGGCCGAACAGCAGTTACTGGGTCCTCCATCACGCACGCCATCCCCAGCTGAACCAACGCCAACGCCCCCCCTTCCAACGCCAGCCACGCCATCGCCGTCTGTCGAACGACCCCCGCTCACTCATGCACACACCTCGCCCTCACGCCCCGCTGCAACACCCAGCCCGCCACCCGTGCACCACAGGAAGGACAAGGACAAGAAAGGCCTATTTGGAAAGTGGGGCGGGGACAAGAGCGGGAAGAAGGCGAAGCACAAGGACAAGGATAAGGTGCAGGATGTTGAGGAAAAGGACAAGGAAAAGGACAAGGACGGGGGCTTCTTTGGGTCGTTCTTCGGCGGGTCCAAGAAGAAGCAGGACGAGACACCCCCGCCTTTACTTTCCCCGGGACACGCTGGGCGCGAGGCAGCACATGCGATCCTCGGCGCGTCAAAGTCAAAGTTGAACGCGGGACCTGTATCACCTGGCCTCTCTGCAGGCGTGGGGCCGAACAACTATTCACGATACCCGATTCATGTGGAACGTGCTATCTATAGGCTGAGCCATATCAAGCTGGCGAACCCGCGACGCCCGCTGTACGAGCAGGTGCTCATCAGTAACTTGATGTTCTGGTATCTTGGTGTTATCAACAAAGCACAGGCGGCCGCGCAGGCGGCACCTGTGCCTGTGCCTGCTTCGCAGCAACCGAAAGGCGGCGTTGATGCACAGCAGGCGACGGAAAACAACAGTATTAGCGACGTGGAAAAGGAACAGAAGGAACAGGAGCAGCAGGAGCTGCGTGAGCGTGCGGAAAAGGAACGGATTGAGAAGGAGAGAGCAGACAAGGTGGTAATCGAAAGACAGCAGAAGGAACAGCAGCGAGAGGTAGAAATCAAGAAGAAGGAATCAGGCTCGGGGAGGAAGGCGTCCCTCACGAAGGCACCTGCAGGGGGCGGGGGCCGACGCGCGGAGATGCCGGTGAAGGGGCCACAGTACGAGATGCAGCATCGCGTAATGGAGCAGGAGTATGGTGGGTACAACAACAGTAGTGGTAACGGAGGCCAGTCGCAAGGTCAGCAAGGAGGTGCGTCGATGGGTAGGTCCGCGTCTGCGCCTGTTGTGAGTAGCGGGGGTAATGGTGGCTTCCCGCCATACCACCATCAGCACCAACACCAACGAAACCCACAACCCCCACCGGCATCGCAGTACAATACCCCCCCGAAACTCGTGCAGCCCCAGCCGCAGTATCCCGGGGAGCACCATTACTACAATCCCGACAGCCCACAACAAAGCCAGAGCCAGGCTCAGCAGTCATCAAGGCTTCCGCCCGGCGCGAAGCCTCCGGACCAGAACTGGCATCACCAACCGCAACCACCACACATGCCGCGCTCGCACTCGTCTCCAGCTCGACCCACGTCGCCGGGCCGCTCGAAGTCGCCTCCAATCAGGAACCACGCACACGGGCATGGGCGGCCCCATGGCAGCTCGTCACAGGATAATCTTGTCAGTGACTCTTCAGGGGTCCACGAGCGGCTGCCCGGCAGGTCGCTGAGTGCAACAGCAGTGTCACCGCAACCGATGGCGAACGGGAGGGTCAAGAAGGGGAGCAGTGCGCACGCCGTGGCGCCGTCACCACAGCCATCACAAGTGAGGAGGCCGAGGACTAGCGAGGGCCGACAAGAGCAGAATGGAGTTGGAAATCTGAACGGAGAGGAGGAGGATATACCCTTGGCAATGTGGCAGAGACAACAGCGGCGCTGAACCCTCTCGACTTTATGCTATCCCTCGCCTTGCTTCCTGGTGCCTGGACTGGAACTGGTTACACCGTTCCCTTGCCGCCTCGCTCGCGACACTGACTCTGTCTGGACTTTTGACTTACTTAAATCGGGCTGCTGCAATCTTAGTGGATTCCTTCCTTCTCCACCCCGACCCCTACCCTTCTTCCTTTACACTCAGACTATTCATATCATGTCCCTTAGTCATGTTACATCCGCCACATCCACATACCTCCATATTTTGCATTCACCCCAGCCACCTATCTTACCTTACTACCCCGTACATCGCTCTGCAAATCCCTCATGATCATTCTCACTCTCACTTACACATATGTATTGTGCATTGCAGGCACGACTTTCTTCACCTGGAATGGACCTCTTAATTAAATCAACATGGAGCTGACTTCATTTGTGGCCCGATGGATGGATAGATACTCTGGGGTCTGCCTCTTGCATTACATACAGTTGCGCCACACCACCTCGGCGCAGAACGCGTTGGCCCGGTGGTACGAACTACGGCCACAAAGATACGCAGCACTTCTTGTAGACATGTTCCTCAAGAGAGAAAACACGGCTTGCATGAAAGAAATAAAGACATCCGATCAGAGCTCGCTGCGCCACCATTCATCGTAATGATATAAACCATGTTGGTACTATTATGACAGAGTGTTGGGTAGTATCGTGTAAGGTGGGCTAGTCGTTTTAAAGATCGTTATATGCTACAAGTGCAAGTTTATGTGTGTTGCCGTTGGCTTAGAAGCGCGTGAGGTCGCGCCCAAATATCCCTGGGAAGAAATGCAGACGAAGTCAGTATGGTGCGACAAATGTCAACGATAGGCAGATACAGTTAAGGAACCAATAGAAAGGGACCAATATCCTGCAACGAATGATCAGTTATGACCTGCCCTAGCATAAACTACTTACTTGTTTTTCCAAGATAGGGTCATCGTAAAATAAGCGCTCCTCCATAAGAGCCACGCAAGGCGCCCAGATTCCTTCGACATGAACTGGCCCTCGTCCCCCGGTCTGTCATATATCGCTTTCCTGTAGAGGAGATGGCGTCGGTTAGTTTCATCTATTTACACTACGGGCAGGTGAATGGCTCGCCAGTTTCCAATGTACGCTAAGCTTCCAAGGTTTTTGAACACGAAAGGCTTCGGTGCGGCCTTTTCTTTCACGATTTTATTGAGCTTATGAGCAAGATAAATTCCTTTCTGGGCAGCCACTGGCAACGCGACGATTGAGTCCGATCATGAATGATGACTCGGTAAGTCAAGTTGTTCATGCTCACCTTGGGCGGTGGCGGGAAGACTTTCGCCGTCGATGATGCCGCAGTCACCAATCACCCAGACATCCTCGTTTTTTGTGCCGTCATCGTTGATAGCATTCAGATGTTCGTCAGTGAGCAAACTGAGAGCCAGAATATCGGCAACATTCTTTCAGCAAGGAACACACGCAACACACCCGATTGTCCGCTCGTGCTTCTTCAACTCTGTGATGGACTCAATCAACGGATTGGGGGCTAAACCTGTACTCCACACGAGGAGGCCAAAAGGGACTATAAGAGTTTGATAAGAACATCGTAAGTAGAAGCAGAAGTAAGGGCCTACCTTCTCCCTGCTCCTTGACGAACATTTTACCCTGATGGCAAAGTTGGTCCATCAGAAATGCGACGAAGAATGACAAGGCAATGACTCCCACCGGTTCAACTTTCGTAACATGGTGGCTCGTCCAGATGCTGATTCCATCTCGGCTGAAGGTTTTCTCGGTATAACTGCCAGGATAACGCTATTGAAAAAGATCACACGGAACAAGCTAACACTCACTTGACCAAATTTTTGTCAAAGCTCCCCAGTATCTGAGGAGCTACATCGTATAGATTGATTTTGGCAAGCCGTGCAAGTGCAGGGTAGTGCTTGGCGATGTCGCTGTGTAAGAGGTCATGTAACTCGGCAGCAAATTCTACACCGGTTGGCCCCCCACCTAGTACGACGAAGCTCAACATCGAGAAAAACCCTATCCGTGAAATGAAATGCTCACCGACGATGCAAAAGTTTAACAGCTTTCTCTTTTCAACGTCCGGGACCGTGGGTTGATTGGCTTGTTCAAAACATTCCAATATTCGTGAATGAATTCTTCGGGCGTCTTTTACATCCTTCAAGAAATGAGCGTTCGCCTTCACACCTGGGACATCGAAGGCTGTAATGATTCAGCATCTCAGTATTTATGTCATAGCTGCAACAACGGGACTTACTTTGCGAATATGCTCCAACAGCAATGACCAATTTGTCGTATCTGACAGGAAATGGCGCGTTCGCCACCATAGTGGGAACGTCGCGTTGTAGTGGCGCAGTTGCAGGCATCTGTTGATAGGTTACGCAGTGAACAAGAGCATATGTCATGCAGACCGACGCATTGTAATGTCTTGTACTTGAAGTCTGAAGACGCCATTTGCATCGAGCGCCGGGGGATCGAAGAGAACGATACTCACCGATCTTGTCACACCAAGCCTGATATGCAGTCTGAGAAACAGATGAGTGAAAGGTTGCAAAGCTTAATCAAAGTCATTACCACTTGTGGTGTGTACCGGCGGACTCTTTGATAACGCAATGGATACTACAGATCAGTATCCAAATCTGAAGCGTCCGTGATATAACATACGGTTCGACTGCACATCGAAATTCCAGTGTGCCCACCGCGCATCCAGCCAACAACGGTGTAAAGTTGAAGTACGCCGTAGGAGACAGGACTACCACATCTGTAGAACAAGTTGGCGCGTGAAGACGAGATGTGAGATGTGCCATGACTGACCCCATCGTCGTTTGTCTATACCTTGAAGTAATGTATAGCCACCCCATCCCGAGCCAAGAATGACCAGCCGTTCCTTACCTCGAGAAAGTGAGGATGAGAAGGAACGAGATAGCCTTGCCGCTGCTACAAAAGTATGTCGTTGCGAAAGCATTGTTGTGGGGATGACTCGGACGCCAGTAGGTCTTAAATCTGTTGAATGGCTTCCGATACCTCCCGGACTCCGTTAATGCCGTTGATTTCATCGTTAGCGACTCCTGTCTATGTTTTGTTCGCCAAGCGCTACCGTTATTCCGCATGAATACAACGGCACAGTATATTCAATCGTCATCGCAGGAGGTGACGTCAAGGACAGGGTTCAAGTTCAAGTTCAAAAGTTGCGTGCAGACATTTGAAAGTGAAACGGACCGCCGGGCCGGCCACACTGCGGTGCAGGCTTCCCACACGACCACGACGACCATCTTTTGACCACTTTCTACTGATTGTATTAACTTCGCAGAATGGTAAGGCAAAGCCAGTTCATAAGGGCGCGAAGTTAATCACGGCAGCGTTTCATAGTCTGCTTACCCCGCATATGTCATTGGTGGCCTGAGCATCGTCGGAGGCGTAGCGGGTTTTGCGAGGAGACGTTCTGTGCCCTCCTTACTCGGAGGTGTTAGGTGCGTTCTGCGCGTGTATATGTCCCTTCGCTCTTGACCTTGACACTCAGTGTTGGTCTGTTGTATCTCTACGGCGCGAACGCAATCCGCAAGGGAGAGCCCAATGGGTTGGAAGCTGCATTAGGTCAGTGCCGCGATTTTATAGGAAAGCTATATGTCTAACATCATTCCTCAGCTGCGTCTACGCTTCTCCTCCTTTCCGCTCTTCCACGAGCAGCCAAGGGCCCGTTACCGGCGACGTTGACCCTCCTCGCTGTCGGCACGGGCACATATTACGGACGAGCATACTACGCTCTCCGATGATCAACATACTGTATATCATTCATCGACCAAATTGCATCCTCGGCGCGTGAATTAAGGAATGCAACCATCATAGCACTGAATGCTTAGAGTTTACTACATATACATAAGGGTACATGCCTGTACCAACCATCCGCCAGAAGCCTTCAAGACTTTCCACGTTAAATAACCGTGCTTCCACTGGATTCAGGAATTCAGCCTTTCGGGACAGTGAACGACCTAAGCATTATACGGCCTTCGGTGCCATGCAGAGCAAGGTGCTCATGCCTTCTGATCCAGGCCGCAACTTCATTGTCTTTCGCAAGAATAAAGCAGGTGGTGGCAGAAGGGCTTGTGAGTCTTCCGGCCCAATTCGTCATGGGAAACTAAGTAGGTCAGGAACTTCTTCGCGCACAGGTAAGATTTTGAAAGCTGTTTCAAGTATTCCCTGCAATGCACACCTTAGTACAAGAAGTGTATTATCCACACAGAACATTCCCCCGTATCAAAACCCTTCGGAGATCTTCTGCGGTCTCAGTCATTTCCATGCTGTGGCCTTTGACCAACCAGCGGGAAGCTCCGCCAGTGAGCGCTCTCTAATTTCTTTCAGCATCTCGGGCCCCATGCTAGATGAGCTGAACATCGTAATATTGCCGTCGGGGCCGACGACAGGGATACTGAGCGAGCTGCCCTTCGCAATTGATACCGGAATATACTGGTCTTTTTCCAAAACCGAACAAGGCGCGCCAGGCTTGCAAAAAGGCTTGTGAGTCTTCCAGTCCTATGAGACGGTGTAAGCTACGAGTTTGGGAAGCAGCAGACAAGATACGACGGACCGCCCGTTCTACAAGTAAGTTAAAACACAGAGTTAGTGACAGGGGTCATCAGATTCACTGTGAAATGTCGATTCAAAGACGCACGACACCTATAAAGGGAGAAGCGAAATGAGAAACTACCAAAGCAAGAAAAGGCACGCAGAAACCTACTCTTTGCTGCAATACGCAGGCTTCTTGTCTAGGTCACACTTTCCCGAGCCTATTCAACTCGTTAGCCGCAGCGACGGTCACAAAAGACGAAGACGAACACCGCGACATGTCCTGCTACGGCGGCACAAATATACCGATTGGCATTCTTGGCTCTCTTCAACTCTGCCTTCTGCGTCTCCTTCTCAATTTCCTCCTGCCGCTTTTTCAATGCAGCCCAAACTGCCTTATACTGAGCGCAGAGCTCCACAACCTGGTGGGAATATGGCTCCAGGGTGTACAGGGCGAAGAGTAGGATTTCCGAGCAGACGTCGCCATTCATAAGAAGCGTGGCCTCATTTGCGTGATGGGCAGCGGCGTGAAGGTAACGAGAGTAAAGGAACTCTTCAGTGGCAGATCTGTGCCAATCAATTAAGAGGGTGTGTGCCTTGGCTTTGGTCGTCGCGGTGGATTTGGCGCTGGTAATGGCTTTGACAAGGTACATACGGCAAAGTTTGCGGTTTGGAGCGACCTGGATGCCGTAGTGGTAGCTGCCAATGGAAGGTATTCAAACCACGCGCCGGAGCGAAGGATGAAGGTCCTTACCGGAGGGCGAGGTCAATGGCGGCTTCGCCATTTCCCTCGTCTGCTTCCTCGACAACAGTGCCAATGGACTGGGACTCGATAAGCCCCAAGTTGAGCCTGACATGTTCCGAGAAATCATCTCCGATTGAAGTCCCCAACTTTGCTAGGGACAGAGCACGAGTGGCCACCAATCTCTGGGTGTAGTTCAGAGCCTTTTCATCCTCGTCGGCGTCGCTGACCCAGGACCGTAAACGAAATGTACTGAACACGATACCCTGAGGCGTCGACATCGCATCAACCACGATATCCGGGAGGCCGATCTGCTGCTTCAGCCTTTTCCAGAAGGTCGCAAACGCCTCTTGAGCGAGCTTCAAAGGCCTTCCTTTGACGACGTCAATCTTCCACAATTCGGAGCGCACTCCAAGCCGTTTGAACTCAGCACCGACAGCGTCGGCGAGCGAAGGACACTCGGTCGTGAGCTTCCAGGGAGCCGAGGGCTTGGGGGCAGCCCCTGAAAATTTGTACATCCCGGACCCGAAAGCGCTGAGGAAGGAAAGGACCAAGGCTTTCGCGATCTCAGGGGCAGCATCCTCGCTAGATTCTGGGAAGAATTCGATCCCGCTAGCGTCTAGTGAGACGCCGAGAGGGAGGCGCTCTGAATGGATGAATTGGCTTTCAAGTTGCACAAGAAAGAGCACGTGGGAGGGGGTAGGCTCGAGAGGGATGTAGCGAATATCAAAGTGCCAGTTATTTGAGACCAGGCCCGATGGAGTTCGAGGGTTGCGGGGCAAAGCATTGAACTGCTTCACGGACTTAGCGAACGACATCTTGGAACTAGTATCTTGGATTGCTGAAATGGCTGACAAAGAAGTCTGAAGAAAATTACATATAGTAAGTACGTATCATAGATACTATACATGCATATGTACACCGCGCGCAGGCGAACTCCTTCAAATTCTTTTTCTCGCCACTTCAGCCTAGCACTGGTACAGCCTCTCAACCACACGCGGAACGCGATATAAGTGGACATCCTCTGAACATGCGCTTGTTTTGCGCCACGTGAATATTTGAATATTTACCTTCTGACTGAGTCGCTTCTCAGACAATCTTGCTTTGAGCAAAATAACCGCAGTGGCGAATTGCATCTTCCGCGGAGGAACCGCCGCATGTTATGGTGGTCAACGCCTTAGCGGAGAATGTTCTTGGAACTGTGGGTGCGTGATCCTGCGTTGGACGTCTGTGTACGGTTATCTTAGACTTCGCGAATTAATTAACTTCTATTGAAGGGACCATCCTGTGGTCAGGGCAGCTCATTCCGCAGATCTGGAAAAGCTGGCGCGAACACTCCACCGCCGGCCTGTCCCACTGGCTTGTGTGCGTCACTTGGCTGTACATTGACATATCTTATCTTATTCACACCCATTGACTTTATCGTCCAGATTATTCTGGGGCCTCGCGGGACTTTTCCTGGGAGTTTATGCCATCGTCCAGGACCTCAACATACCCCTCATTATCCAGCCGCAGCTCTTCTCATTCCTTTGCCTCTTTTCCTGGGGACAAGTCAGTAGCCTTCCTACCTGTCAATTGAATGTACTTTCTTTCCCTAATACATCACATCCTCTCTTATTCAGTGTCTATACTACGGCATGCGAAAATCGCGTCTCGCCGCGTGTGTTATTGCCGGGTCCGTTATGTTTACCATTGGCGTCCTGGAAGTTGGCTTGGTGTTCGCTATCCGTCCCCAGATGAACCAGCGCGCTATCGAGTTTTTCGGTGTCTTCGCGTCGCTCATGCTCGCTGCGGGGCTGCTCCCGCAATACTGGGAGATCCTTGAACGGAAAGAGGTTGTTGGGATCTCTATACCCTTCATTACGATCGATCTGCTTGGAGGCCTGTTCTCAGTCCTGTCTCTACTGTTTAGGCCGAAGTTCGACGTTACAGCAGGCGTTGCTTATAGCGTCATCATCGTATGTTTCATTTGCATTTCTAGATTCTCTATTAGGTGTTCTAATAGATATCTACCGTGACTTACGTAGGTGATGGATGGTCTTATTGTCATCGCTGCCATTATCCTCAGTCCCCGGGCACGGAAACGTCGACTACAGGCTGAAAGAGAGTCAGTATTAGTCGACGAATCGCCGCAAATGACTGAGAGCTCTGGTGCCATAATGCCCACACCGCCACAAATAGGTCAGCAAAGTATTAATGACCACGAGCAGACTTTTCTGGGATCCAAGGAAGATTAGAACTATCTACTAGGTATTGATCAAGGTATACACCCCATGATGGCAGGACCAACAAAAACCAATCAGACACGGCTTTTGTTCACACTCCCCCGCTCGTCGTCGGTTCCAGCAATTGTGTCGTCGTCGGTCCCAACTTTCGAATGTGCACGCGAACTCGAGGCATATGCAGTTGACTCGTTGTCGTCAAATAACACGTCCTCGTCCCTCCCCAACCGTGACCCAGGTCTGCTGCCGTTCCGGGACCCTGTCCTGCTCCCACCTTGCGATGACCGAGGTCGGTGTTTGCTTGTCCGTCCAGGTGCCTTTGCGAATTCGGCAATACTAGACAACGTCCCGTTGGCTGCTTTGTGTGCCCGGAGAGGTACACGGTAGAAATCGCCAATTTCCTCCTCTTCGTCGCCACCGAGAGCCGTCTCGTAAGCGTGATTTGAGTTGAGGTTGGTCAGGGCGGCGGATCGCGACAGAGGCAGGGAGCGGTACGATCCCTTGCGGAGATGCGAGGCGTACGAGTACAACAGAAGGATGAAGTAGAGCTGTGGCAACATTAACACGGGGCACCATGATGCGCAAACAGTGCAGTCTCTGACCTTAGACAACCACGAGAGGATAATTATGGCAGCAGCGGTGCCCTTTTCGTGATTCCAAATCTCCATTGCAGCGGCTTCACGCTCTGCAGGAGTGAGTGTGCTATTAAGCTTGCCTATATCCATCATGGCTTGTTGGGCTGCGGAGTTGGCCTTGCGTTGTCCATCGTGCGGTGTGTACACCCACCAGACGATGGCGAAAAACACGGTCCATGACGTGGAAAATATGTGGTCCGCAAAGAAGAGATGGGCAAAGTACAGGGTCTGCTTGGGGTCCTCCTAGCAGAGGATTAGAAATGACATTTGACTTGATGCAGGATTGGGGCACGACCTCCTTGACTGCTCGTAGGCCCCAGACTAGTCCGACGAGGGCCACGACAGAGTACAGATAAAGACTGATCTGGGCAAAGGAGCCCCACGCGCCTGTCAGCATGGCGATCAAGCCATAAACTCCTGCAACTTTGTTCAAAAGCTTGGTATAGCATGAGCTGGGATGAAAACTTGGAAGATATAACAACATACACCAAACAGTAGGGCTACCGTAACGCCGGTCTTAAGGTCAAGGAATCCGAGAAAGGAGGTGAGGGGCCAGAGACGCCATTCCGGACGAAGCATGAGTTTCATGCCGTCTCCAGGTGGGAGGGGAGGAGAAGAAGGGAGGCTTATGTAAGACAAGCATATTTTGACTTGAGCCATCACGACTTCAGCACCCTTTATCTCACTTCCCTTCACTTTACAACGCTCACTGACACTTACCCATGGCCAACTATTTTTCCAATCATTCCCAGTCGCGTTTCCTCGCAAACAGCGCCTCCACGAACCCAGCCTCCACTGCTACCACCCACCAGCCTACTACTACCCCACGCTCGCGCCTACCCTCTTCAAAGCACTTTTCTACTTCTGTCTCTACGACGATCGCGGCAGAGCGCTCCAAGTATTCCTCTCCAATTACCACATCTCCAAACAGCGCCGCCGTCCATCCACTCAGAAACACGTATGTTCGTACTCGGTTTCGTGTCAAGCCCGCACTGGTTTTGAACCCTTTGTTTTCCACAGATGGGTCTTCTGGTTCCGACAACAGCGCGCCCCCGGTAACAAGATCACCAACTACGAGGAGGGCATCAAGAAGATCTCTGCATTTAGTTCTGTTCGTGCCTAAATTCCCCTTCGCACGGGTTGATGTCCAAAATGTACTTACCCACTTCCTGTGACTCCAGGTCGAATCATTCTGGTCATTGTGGACCCACCTCTCGCCACCCAGTGTGCTTCTGCCGACCACCGACTACCTGCTCTTTCATTCTGGGGTCCGTCGCCCCGTATGGGAGGATCCACTGAACCTCTCTGGCGGTAAATGGATCATTCGCCTAAAGAAGGGCGTTACGGATCGTATATGGGAGGACTTGGTGCTTGCCATTGTTGGGGACCAGTTTGATGACTGCCGCGCGTTGTCGGAGGAGCAGGAGGTTGTGAACAATTGGGACGATAAGAGCGATGCAAGTGGGACCGAGTGGCCCGAGATCTGCGGGTGCACGATCAGCGTCAGGCAGAGTGAGGACATTGTGAGCCTCTGGAACAGAGTGGATGCCGACCCAAAAGTTCGAGAAAAAATAAGGTGAGTGTTAATCCCTTCGCACGTTGAGGATTCGGCTGATAGCTTGCAACGTCAGGGATACCCTGCGGAAGGTGCTCAACCTCCCCGCGTCCACGATCATGGAATATAAATCAAATAATGGTCAGTGTGAGGAAGGACTGTCCTAGCCAGCATCCAGCTAACGGTCCTTCCTAGATTCAATGCAGGACAAATCGAGCTTCCGCAATTCTGCAATTGACCGCTCGACGCTGTCCATATCTGTACCTGCATATCCTGCCTTGTAGACGTTGTTGTCCAGTATTGCCGCATGTATTCTTTATCTGCAGTCTGGGTCACTAATGATGCAGGAGTGTGAATGCAAGGGTTGCATGACCGGGACGGATTCATATTCCATTCTTCGACAAAAATAAAACAGCGAAAGGATGCGACAAGGTGGAACCTATTCGACGTGGGCAGGTTACCCGGCTCTGAGATAGAGGCCAACAACAGGTTCGACGAAGACCGCCGCGAAAAGACGAAGGAATGAGTCGGAATTCAGGTAACCCTGCGCTCATTCACCGCCATTGCCAGCCGCTCCTGCCGGCGAGGTTCCTCAACGAAGATTCGGGTCATTGATCCTTGTCCAGCACCCTGGCGCCCGTCGTAAACAATTGCACCGTTAATCCCTTCGCCAAAACCCCTTCCTCCTAGAGTTGCTGCCTCCACCCCATGCAACATCACAGCCCCCTAAATGACTCACCTCCAACTAACAACATTCTCATGATCAGATTCTCTTTAGACAGCCGAGCATTTGTCGACGCGATTCGGCGGCAATGTTCTCCAGAGTGCAACCTTTCTCAAAGAAGTAAGAGTGAACGAGTATGGCAGCTTCAAAGAGACCGTGAATACTTTGAAAACAGTGCTAACCAATTGGCGTGCAGATGATGATATAGAACTTGGAGGCGTCTGCGATGTTGAGAAGAACGGCTTTCATTGGTTGCCCGTCCACCAGATCTAATGCCAACCTCCGAGTCGCCGAGACGCCGATTTTCCGACGTTAGAAGCTACATTCATTGATTCGAGGAAGTCGAATGCCTCAACGAATGGCACTATGCTGTCCCGGGGCAATGGTTTGATTCCATATGCCTTTGCGCCACCTGCGCCACAGCCAGGCCACAGTCAGCCATGCCTAATGTGCTACCACCGAATCATGTTGTTTCATAAAAAGCGACATCAACGTCAATCAAGCTTGACACTGATACAAGGCCACCCTAGTCCTCTAAACTTGCCTGCGGCTTGACTTCCCCCGTCCCATGACGCTTAATCTGCGTCATGTGATTCATGAAATCTGATCCGATATCGCTTTACTGATACCATGATAGAGTGGCTTAATGAGTCAGACTGAGAGTTACTAACCCCTCGTATGGTCTATATCGGTGTCCTTAGAAATACCGCACACCCGATATATAAGCTCTTCTTCATCGACCCCATCGCCCCAATCGCCCCGCGCTTTCACACAGCTTCTCAAGCAGCTTTATCACTCAGATCGATCTATACTAGTAGAAACATGTCAACCGCCGCAAACAAGTCAGAAGAGGAGTGGAGGGCCGTGCTTTCACGAGAGCAGGTGGGACTTGAAACCTTAACACGACTGGACCGAGTTCAGAAACTGAAATCGCGGATACGGACAGTTCAGGGTGTTGCGCGAGAAGGGTACTGAGCGTCCGGGAACAGGCGAGTACGAGAAATTCAAGGGGGAAGGCACCTACGGATGCGCTGGCTGTGGGACGCCCTTGTACAAGAGCACCACCAAATTTGACGTCAGCTTTCAGTCTACTAAATGCTGAGCTCCTATGGCGCCTCGGCGCTAATCTGACATACATTCCAGAGCGGTTGCGGCTGGCCTGCGTTCTTTGACGGTATGTGTTTAGTGTCCCTTTCGGTGGAAGTTTCTGCCAGCGACTGATCACCGCCTGAAACAGCCATTCCGGGTGCAGTGAGCAGACACGAAGACAGGTCATTTGGTTCAGTTCGTACAGAGATCGTTTGCACTGCGTGTGGAGGACATCTCGGACATGTGTTCAAGGGCGAGGGCTTCAAAACCCCCAGTAGGTCCTGTCTTACTCTTCCTGCGCACACGTTGACAAGTTTATCTTTCATCACAGCGAATGAACGACACTGCGTCAACTCGGTTTCGCTCAAGTTCCACGAGCAGAAGTAGTTCAGTTCATACAGCTACTTGGAGGTACCTAGGAGCATCACGATTGTACTATGTCGATGATCCTGTGTTTTGGTGTACCCCCGCGCTTCCATGAGAGATGATCACGTCTTGGTCAACAGAGCCTCAATCACGCCTCAACATGACTTTCATATACATAGCATCAGCAGTAGATCTGCGCTGCAAGCGATCTCCTTATTATCCTAGCCATCTGCGATATTGCATATGGAATGGGTGTTGTAGAATGTGGCAAGATCCAAGACAAAACAAGAAAACAAAACTCCAGAAGATGAGGGGATTGATCGTGAGTGGGTGGCGTAAAGTCGAGTTCAAGCAATTGAGTTGGGCAGCAGCGCGATCACAGATCCTGCATGCTCTGCTCGAGCTCCTGCAGCTCCAGCTGTGCCTTGTTGTACTTCGTCACAGCGTCCTGCACACAAGGACAAGGGTCAATCACAGCCCTGTCGGTGTGGAGGTGAAGGAGGAATGATGATGACAACGCACCTCGTACTTCTGCTCCCACTGATCACGCTCCTGCTCCGCGCGCTGGACCTGGCGCTCAAAATGTTCCGCCTTGACATCGACCTGCCTGAGCCTAGATCGCGCGTAGCGATAACCGATCAGTGACGTTGCGGAAGCGCCAGCTCGCAGTAGAGGAGGAACACGCACTTGTCCACAGTGTCCTTGACGTTCTTCTCTGCTGCATCGAGCTCCTCCTCTAGAAGCTGAACCTTCCTCAGAAGCGCTTCATTCGTCTGCTTGGACTGCTCGCCCTCCTCCCTAAACAACTTGGAGTCAGCCACGTTGGCCTCGGCCTTCTCGAGCTCGCCTTCAGCGAGCGAGAGCTTGTGCGAAAGAGACGTGATCTCTTGGTCGCGCTCAAGGAGTAGCTGTTCCAGCTTCTTGTTTTTCGACTCAGCTTCCTCAGCACGAGTGATTGCGTTGTCGGCCTCATTGCGCAGCGCGGTCAATTTCTGAAAGTAAAAGGTGAATTAGCCCACACGCAATGAGTAGACTCGTGCATGATGAACCTCTCTGATCTTCTCTGTCATTGTCGATGAATTCGGGGTGTCGTGTCGTGGAGAGGTGTTGTGGGTGCTTGGGTAAGGGTTGTTCGGCGATTAGATCGTCTTTAAACAATCTATTTTATTACGTAAGCAGCGCTTAAGCAACTAAATCTCTCTTGTTCTGCTGCTTGAGGCGGGGGAGACCAATCGCACGCGTGAATCGGCTCATAGGCAATATGTATTCCAATGAGCAAGTTTCAAAGCAATCTGTCGAGGTGTGCCTCAAGTTCTTTAGTTTGGGCTAAGTAAGTCGTAACACTTTCAAGGCAAATTGAAATATCAGAGTGCTGCTCAAGAGCCTCGCGTTTCGACTTCTGTTCAACTTCTGTGGTTTCCGATTTTGCGATTTTGAGCATGATCGTGTTTTCAATCAGGTTATAAGTAGCTGAAGTGATACAAGGTTTTCGAGGGACGTGTATCAAGTTTGCTTCTCCCCAAGAAGTAACGTTCACCGATGCATCCATGCAAGTCAGAAAGTAATCTGCGCAGTATGGAGTTACCCTTCCATATCCATATCCCCCTCCCTCCTCCTTGCCTGCTCAAGTCGCCTCTGTACCAATATCTCAAACAACGTCAGATTCCCCTCCATTTCCATTGCCTGTCCTCCATTCTCTCCGTCCTCTGCGTAAGAGCGCACAGGAATCCAACTACTCAGCGGACTGGTCCCAGGCTCATAGGCTGCCTCCTTCACATACAACAACAGGCCATCCGATTTTACCTGCGCCTGTCCCTGCGTCTCTGTCGGCCTCCCGAACTCGAACTCCACGTCCATGCCCTCTCCCACACCAAATGTATGTGTTGGTAGGGGTATGGATATTGGTATTAGCTGTGGAGCGCGCACGGTTGGGACGATGTGTGTCAAGAGAGATGGAAGGGAGGTGTCGGTGTGGTATGGGACTGGGACGAGGCGTGTTGGGTAGGGGAAACGATATGATTCGTGTGCTTCTTGACCTCGTGGAGGAGGGGGCGGGGGAGCTGTGGTATGCGTTAGCTCTGCAAGGCGGGTGTCACGCCACCAGAACCTGCGCAGCTTGCATCAGGGCCCTAATCTCGGATACGTGAATGAAGGGAACTCACCTGAATGCAGACTCGCAATCGGCGACATCTTGGCCCTTCCACTTGATGACATCGAGGACGTGGAGAATGCCGTTCTCCCGCCAGTTCGCGTCAAGGATGCAATCGAGAACGGTAAGCGGGGGTAGAGATGAGGGGAAGCGGTGCAGGAGGACCTTCCCCAGGAGGCGAGATCGGAGAGTTGTGTTCGAGGCTATGCAGGAAGGGGGGTCAGGAAATGGATGTATCAATCGAAACACGATCAGCTCACTCATCGATGTGCCCACCGAGGTCTGCGTGATCGCGAGACAGCGCTTGCCTACAGGTACAGGGCCTACCGCTACCCATCCAGTTTCAAGATCAAGGGGGAGGCCATCCACATCATCCCACTCATGCGCTGGAGACGCCATCTCGAGGAGTTCCGCATACATGCACCGATCCGCCCATTTGTTCTGACGTTTTCCCTTCTTCCGCTTCTTCTTCTTCTTCTTTGTGGTCAGATTACTCGACAAGGTCTCTGGAAACTCGAGTTTTGTGATCTCTCTCTCCTCAAGCTGCGGTGGTGGGTGTTGTAGCGAAGACGAGGAAGAAGATGGCACCGGAGCCACGAAATGGTTCGCGATCGCACGAGGGTCGACTTCCTGCGTTAGCATCGACGCGTACTGAGCCACCGATCCCGGCGCCACTTGCACATCCTCTTCTTCACCTGCTGCCTCGTCATCATCCGACATTCCCAGAGTCATCTCCGCAAACCGGTCAAGTTGACGTGACGAATCGACCCGCTGTGCTCTTCTCTGCATCGAATCGCATGGCTAAACATTTGCAGTAATTCAAAGGGAGCGAGAAGACGCACATACGCGTTTCTGTTCTTCAAGGGCCTGTACATATTCTCGTTGGAGCAACTGTATCGAGAGAGGTATTGTGGGGGACAGACCTTGGAGCGGCGGGCCTCTTGGGACACAAGCTTGTCAGTAATTGTCGTCGGGGGAAGCTTATACGACGTCTTGCGGCTTGCAAATGCGATCGGCAGTGGCGCCGTCGCCGCCGCCATTGACATCGTCGATGAGTGTGGTCGTCGTGTGGTCGTGCAACAGAGAATAAAAGGGCCAATGCCAGTGGTCTGGATGACCGTGAGAACGACGTCAATAGTTTCAAAGCTCCCGATGATTAGAAAGGCTTTGTGTGTCGTTTCCAATTCCAGGACTTGATCAGGTATTCCTTCAACCCGACCACGCCCTAGACTATCAGCCCGTTAGATGGCTGCAACTGTTCCTCAGGAAGGTAGTTATCTTCGACGCGAATCTACTGCCTGGTTGCTGATGATGTCGTCATGCCGTTGCAGAACTCCCTATTCTCGAGGCGGTAATAAAGTCGGCGACTTTTCTCATTTCAGCCATATGCCACTCAACGCATGGTTCTCGCCAGTATACGCAACAGACTCACAGCGCTCAAGAAAAACCGTGCTGAGTATGTCAAGGCCTCCGATGTCAATTCGCTTTATCAGGCAGTGGTCAAGCAAGGTGCGCCTGGCGGCCTTTGGGCTCTGTGTTTCATTTGCTCAATCTCAGCGTTGTAGTGAAGAAACTAAACGATGTACGCGACGATACTACCACTTACAATAACCGGCTGGACACGACACTCTCCGATGTCTTCAGCCTACTCTCATTGTTCTACCTCACCATCGGCAAGACGAAGGACACGCTGGCCACCTACTGTCAAATAGCCTCGATGCGTGTGAGCACCTCTACTACCCAGAATGCCTATCCGGCGCGTGAGACGCGGATGGGCATCCTTTTTGACGCTAATGTCCATTACTCATGGAAAACCGATTACACAGCAAATCCTCAACCACATGAACGAGTCTGCAGTATACAACGAGTCGGACCTAGCGCCGTTCCATCGGCGATTGGGTGAGCTGCGTAACATCATCCAACACGACGGCGAGTGCGGGAAACACCCGAAATCGTTGATCAGACTCCTCGAGAGGCAACTGAAGGAATGTGGTGCGTCATGGACCCATATCATCATTGGCCGACCTGGACAATCATTGTATCTGTAGAGGCTATTGTTCAGTCACTGGAAGACTCCCTCTCCGTCCTCTCTCCCGAACTCGTGCCGATCCATCAGAAGCTTGTAACAATCCGCCGACAGCTTGTTGCGCTCGCAGCGAAGGAGGGCTCACACAAGTCCGAACTTAAGCCCATACAAGAAGAGCTTCGAAAGATAGAATCGTTGAGTATCCCTTCCCAAGTCCGCTATCATTTCCCACTCCGTCATTCAGTCATAGTCATTTCGACTGACTGTGCCTATCGTTTTCTTCTTTGTCTAGGGCGCGTGTGGACGGCAACTTCCTCGGTCCGGGTGGCATAGTGCCCACGTCGCAAGCACTGTGCTCGTCTCTACTTGAAGAGTGCTTTGAGATCTCACAGGAGATCAAGGCGAACGAGGAGTCAAAGCATGTGTCTTTGTCCCTTAAGCCCATATATGACCGGCTCAGCGAGATTCGTACTGAGCTGGAGAGCCTGGTACTGACACACCGGTGGACGCTCAGAGAAACCGACCTCTTCAATTACTCCTTAAGCTTGCAAGAGATCGACAAGATGCGGGTAGAAGGAAAGTTTGTGGATGCCGAAGGAAATCGGCCGCCAGGGCAATATGTGAGTATCTTTCTATCACAGGGTTTGTAGCTAAAATCTGTGACTGTTAGGTTCTTTTGTACCTCCTGCGACGATGTTACGGCCTCATCTACCGCCTGCTATCTTCCAGCGAGCCGGTTTCTGAAGAGTTGATGCCGATAGTGCGGTTTCCCGTCTCGTTACCATACAGGCTCCATTGATTAATCCTCTTGAAGGCCAACAAACTGTCGACCGTGAAGAAATGCTTAAACGAAGTACTCAAATTTGGGGGGCCCTTCGACCCCCGCGACCTCTATCCAGTATGTACCCGTCATGGCCGCCTTTGCACACGATCACTTATAGGCTGGACCACAGTATCAGCTTGCGCTTTTCCAAATCGACTCGATGCGCCAAGACGGGAGGTTCATCGGCGTCGATGGGTCCATTCCTGAGGGCCAGGGTATATTAATGGCGCATTTGAATGAATGCCACGAGTTGGTAGAAATGGTATGGTTTCAGCCACATATCCACCTGTTCATATGTCATTCTCATGAATCCAATAGCTGAAAGAGTCCATGGAGGAGGTCGAAGATGAGGACGAGGAGGACGAAGAGGACGGAGACGAAGACAAGGTAGATGACGGCGGCACCTCTCTGGAGCACTAATTATTCTGTGTGAGGTAGAATCATGGACAGAGGATATGTTGGCCTGTTTTGCTTTTTCTATGGTAGAGGGCGGTTGTAACGAGTACAAGATTAATCCATTCGCGAGCGGGTTAAAATACATCATATCGAATAAGACCAGGCGCTAGCGTCCAAGAGTACAGTGGCGTCCTATTTCGAATACAACGGCCTTTGTGACAGAGAACCTGTATGCGGGAAATGACTCATGAGGAGTGAAACGACGTCAGCCTTGGTTGTCATCCCTGTCAACTGCCCAGAATGTGTAAATAGGATGCGGCGCAGGTTCTGGTCCAGGGACTAATCAGTACGAACACAAGCGGTAAGGGATAGATATACCAGTTTCTGGAACATGTTGACCACAAGTTCTTGCGGGACTTCCTTTCGAAGCTGCAACACAGCCTCTTCTAGGTAGCCCGAGAGGTCTATTCGATCTGCATCTGGGAGCATTGAGTTCCGCTTCGAAAAGGAGCATTTCTTCATCCTGTCGGAGTAATCCTCAGCAGATACCGTGTCTGCGCATCGGGATTCAAATAAAATTCAGAGGGAATCAATGAGGAGACTGACCTAGTGCTTCTCTTATCTTGTCCCGCGTGGCGAAGCCAACTAACTGAGCTTGCCGTACTATGGGGAAGCCATTGAAGGTGTACTGCTGCAGCAGGGCCTCTGTCATTTGTAGTAAGTCGCGAATATGACGACCTTGCAGGGAGACCAAGAGACAAACCAAGCCCTTTAGCGGACAGTTCCTCATCGTTGATCACGACGAGCCTTTCCAGAGGCTTCATGATGTTGGCTCCAGTTTCACCCTTGTCGCGATAGTCGACTGGGGGTAGCCAGGGATAATGACGCATTGCGATCCAGACGGCATAAATTCCATCTTTACCCATCGCGTCACCGACCCATTTGGAGGTCATGACACAGATCATTATAGGAAGGACGTGCGAGAGAGCCCCCGTTAGCTAAGAGGTGAGATTTTGAGCGAAGTCGAGCACTTTTCTTATTACTGGAATCAACATACCTCGAATACAATGACAACAAGGGAAACTGGAAAAGATGATATATGACCTTGGCGCTGAACCACAATATCAAATTCGCTTACTGGTCATTCGGGTGACACCACCCAACATCGCAGACGCGCCCAGGACGGCGTAAAATCCCGGGGATATACATCTCTCAGATGGGTCGGGTGGGCACGAGAGGAAGATCCAAGCTGACGGATAAGCGCGATACAGGCCTTGGCTGATCCTCAATTTCAGCAATTGAGCCTTTCAAGCACGGGGAGGAATTGGCTGACGTAAGTAGCCCTACAGCACGGCCGAGGCATGCTCCGATAGCGATGGTCGGGAGGAATATACCAGCCGGGATCTTGTAAAAATGATAAGGTCAAGATACATTCAAAACATGACATGCTTACCATCATGCCGAACGTCCAGGCTGTGAGTCCAAGCTTGATTATAGACGTCAAAATCAGCAGAAACACGTTTTCCCACATGGCAGTTGGACTAGAAGGAAATCAGGAAGACTGCAACGGCTGACGTGGGCAATGGCGTACTTGCAAAGACCGTGGTAATAGTCCGGCTTAGTGGGATCGCATTCTTGGAATAGATTTGCGACCAGTTCAGAGGCTGGAACTCTGATACATGCGTCAGCGAAAAAACGGAAACTTGGGATGTCTTGTACATGCCTCGCGAAGACGACCTTGTTGTTCGATAAAGTCAGGAGCCCTCGAATGAAGAGAAGAGGACGCACGAAATAACTGATCGCAGCGGTGATAGCGCTGACAGATACGACCTCCAGGACGGGCCAGTCATTCAGGTAGCTGTTCCGACGGTACAGTGCAACCTCGATGTTCATTTTAATCAAAAGAGACCCAAGCACTCCCTATCTTTCTGTGAGAATAGAGGGGGGGGGGGAAAGTGAAAAATGACATACACCGACCACACCAAGACCAAGCCAGGGGATCTGTCATATCAAGGATAATGAGCAGTATGTCAATGAAGTCAGCAATAACACATTACCAGCTCAAATGCACGCCAGACATCGATCGTGTTATTAACCTACGGGTCGTGAGTTACAAATTCTGCAACCCAAAATAGAATCGCACCTGAAAGAGGACAAGTTTCGCGGTTCCGAATGGATTGACCCATTGTAATGATACAGCCGCGATGGCAGAAGCTACAAATGCTCGCCACATGACGTCGGTCTCGCTCGCGAATGTGTCCAATTCTGAAAAACTGCTTCAGCGACATTGAGAGCCTAGACATACGTCCATACCTTCAAGACCGAATAGTACGCCACCCAAAGGGCTGCCAAATGCAACCGAAACGCCAGCCGCTGCAGCTGCAGCCAGCAATTTTCGCTTTTGCGCTGGATCCACAGTCAAAATGAAATCTTCGTGACTTATTCCTAGAGATTTACCTTCGTTGCGGCGGAATTGTTTGAAAAATCGAGAAAGCCCGAATGCCATGCAGCAGGCTACGTGTACGAGTGGCCCCTTGAAAGATTGGCTTGAATGAATATATGGCTCAGGACAGTGAATCGTAGCACCGACCTCCTTCCCTAGAGAAAGCCCGGACGCGACGGCAAGAGCCAGGCCAACCCCCTTGATAAGAAGAGTCCAAGGTGAAAGAAATGAATCGAAAACATAGCCCCCAAGGATCTGCAGATAGCTTTTTTAGTCGTCAATTTACCTCTACGATTACATTGCATACCGCTTTGATCTCCGGAACTGATTAAAAGACATCAAAATGGGCTGAGGACCACGGAGATGATTGAGGGAAGCTTACTTCCAGTGTGAAAAGCGCTGCATAACACAGACAGTCAGAAATGGAGGACATTCTACCGCGGGTCACTCACTATGGCGCGTAACTCTCGACGAGAAGGGCTGCGCTCCCTGCAAATACGATCTACGATTTCCAGTGCGTCAAAAATATTCAATTATAGATGCGATATACTCACAGCAAGCATGACGTAGATAAAGCATTGCAACAATGACTGTCCAAAGAGGGAGTGTATATTAAAAGTCTGGCTCCAGGTGTACCAGTCCGTACATTTGTCGCCCGCTGGAAATGAATGAGCACACATGATGTATTGAGGATACCAGCGTACACACGATCTAGGCCGCTACAGCACGCGACTTGATTGTAGAAAAAACCGGATGCACAGCGTCCTTCCCGTAAGTCTCCAAGCCTATGACGTTGAACGGGGTAAAAGGGCAGCTGGAGCGTCGTACCAGAAGGACATACCACTTCACCAAAACATCCAGCCACGCGCCGGTAATTCCGATCCCCACACCGGCCATAATAACCACGAACCAGAGACGCGACGACTCCAACAGTGGAAGCAATAGTCCCCGGGCACCCGACTGAATCTTTAGGGCATGTATCCTCTCGCGTTCGACCGCTTCTTCGTGCAACCAGTCGATTGAACCCCCATCATGGTATTTTCGAGGAACTTTAGGGGTGTCCGTGGGCAAACGGCCATCTTCAGTCAGCTCATAGAGCTCTTCGTCAACGTGCGTATGTTCGTTTCGAGGCGCGGATTTTCCTGGGCGCATAGCTGCCTGGCTACATAGTTCAAGCTTGTTAGGGCACGGTTGTCGTAGGTATTTGCTCTGAATGCCAATGCCAAACAATCACGTTCTCTCTGACCGACCATGTCGCAGTCCCACCATGCCAATGCTGCCGCAGGTCCATCCCAACCTCCAGTTAAAAATGAAACCCCATTATCTATGTCCTCGATTCTGCTTGCTCCCCTAAATGAATTGCAGGCCCTCTCTCATACTCTATTTCTGTCGCTATCGCCAGTCCAAACGAAACCACCTCCTGCACCTCCACTCGCCGCGTTTCTTGAGTGCGACAAGGCGCTATCCTCTGCAATCAATCTAGCACATAAGCACCAAATTAAGCAAAGACGAATAGACGCGTTGGAAGAGGAGATTCTTGAACTTGAAGCACGATGGCGGACGATTGCGTCAGCCGTGGAGAGTGGTAAGAGAGAGCTAGAGGAAATGATAGAAGAGGGAGAGGAACGGATAAAGGCCATCGAGGAGGCTAAGAGGGGTATGCAACACACCTTGATTTCACTCACGCCTCATACTCAATGTTTCTCGTTAGCGGCGATTCCATATCCCGAACTACTAGCATATGCCCAGAGTATCAGTGCATTCACATCCGCACCGCCAAATATGCCGGACCTCACTCTACCGGGCCAGCCCCCGCCACCGCTATTCTTTCCACCATTTCCCAACGAAGAGAAAATGCGCCGAGGCCGTCTCAATGCCGAAGCGCCACTGGGTTTGCTTGGGGAAACGCACTCTGTGGGCCGACGTAATACCAAGAATTTGCTCTTGTGACACGTTTACTGACATCTATGCCATAGCACCGACGGTTTCACCCAAGGCCACAGAGGCAGATCAGCATCATGGTGCGAACATATACCGACAGGACATGCGTGCCCCCCAGCTGCAGTTCTTCGACTTGGACCTGGATCTCAATCCCGACCTTTGATTTATACCCTTGTTGGAGGACGCGGTCGCTATCCATCGTCATCCACTTCACATTTTCTGGAGTAACCATACTCTACGAATCAGATTATTATCATTGTAAAGTCCGATTGTCTCGCAAGACTCAAGATACCTTCATAAAGATCGCACCAATAACGTGTGTCCACAAATCCGAATGTTGAACCCGCTCTTCAGGTCGACGATGGCTTCAAACGTCGTATTCGTTCCGCGATGTCGCCGCTGATCCTTGTCATCCTTGTGTTCCCTTGCCTATGTCGACTTCCAACGAAACCCTCGGCGTATTTGTCCAGCTGCTTTCTGAACCCTGCATTGGGAGAGACAATCCCACGTCTGGCCTGTGTATGCTCGAGAGCCTCCTTCGCGCTCATGCCATTTGATGCCACGAGGTACGCGCACACGACCGTTGCGCTACGGCTGATACCCATCATGCAGTGAACCTACGCGTCATATATGAGAGGATGAGTGACACGCTGATGCAGGACCGCTCACGAGCACTTTGTTTGTCTCGTTCTCTGCGAGTACTGAGGTGATGAATTCAGTCGTCTTAGGAAGATGGGACAAAATGTCGGCTCTGATCTCGTCCGATAGTCGAATATGCAGCTTGTTCTCGGATGGTATAAGATTCGGAATAGTGGGACTGTAATCCACGACTGAAATTACATGTGTGATGCCGAGTCGAGCGAGTTTTTCATGGTCTCCTGCCGTAATTGCGTCGGAGAGGTAGACTCGGGGAACTATGAGGCTGGCCGCCCGACCAAAGCCCACAGTGGCCCCACCTTGATTGGACTTTTGGGCCGTGATTGAGTTAAGAGGAGTGCGCCAGCTGGGACTCGGAGCTGAGAAGGACAGCATATTGCAGGTGAGAGAACTTGTAAAGTGGCTGGCGCTGCAGGACGAATAGGAGAGATCCTGGGTAAAGCCACAATCGGGCGTCCCAAGTTGAAGTACTCAGTAAAGGAACCCAATTGCAAAGATCCCAGAGGTCATGCAGGCATCAGGGGCAAATAAGGGGCATACGATGGTCCATGGAGTAAGTTATAACGAGTTGATCCGCAACGTGACTCTCATCAACCTCCGAAGCCTTCAGGAATCAGGTCTCTACCTACAGGCTACTTACATCCAAATCGTTATGAGTCGCAGACCTCAGCGGGCTGCCGAAGCTGTAGTGCAGGCGCTTGTATTGACAACGATTAGGTGAACAGACCTTCATCGTCCATTTCAACCGAATTTGCTCAAAGTCACTCACCTACTATAATATTCATCAGCTACGGTTGGTACATCGCGACCTTCGACGTTGGAAGTGAGATTTCAATTTGGAAGTTTTTCTCATCAATGCCTGGGTTAAATCTCATATTCAGTTGGCTGGATTGTCCTTCGTCGTGGCTTGTGGCTACATGGCTGTGAGTTGACGCATCCGGAGCAAGTGTCACGAGGGACTAATGTACAACCCAGGCATCTACGTTGTGGTCGTCAATTGCTTCCTGCCTACTATCGCCATCCTATACCTTTCGTTGTGCTCTGGCCGCAGGACCCACAGTGTCGCTCATACTCCACTGCCAGACAAGTTCACGTTGACTGAGCCTTACCAATGTGAAAATTGGGACGGGGACTTAGCAGTTTGCCACAAACAGGGATGCGAAGGTGCGTGGAAACCACCACGAACACATCACTGCTCGACTTGTGAAGTGTGTCGCGTGGGATTCGACCACCATTGCCCATGGGTGCGCTTACCATTTTATAACCTGCTGAAATTCTGACAACATTCAGCTCGGAAATTGTGTCACGATTGCCCGAATGAAGATCTTTCTGAGCTTTCTCTACGCGACTTTTATTGCTGTGGCATTCTCTGTCGCACCCGTCGTCTCTGTACTTCGGCGACATATTTCACTCGCCCTCGCGGTGTCCAGAAATGATCCATGGGCGACTAGCAAGTGGTGGGATTGGTATGGCTCGTGGATTTTCTTTGGTGGTCCTTTTGGACGATGGATCTGGGGAGCGGCAATTGGCTTCAGAATTCTAAAGGAACAAGATCGCGATTACACACTTCCTGGAGAGGTCATCGAGAAACCACATCTTCGATTGGTCGCGATAGTCCTGCCTGCAGTCTTATTATCTGCTTTCGCACTGGTCAGCTCATGGTTGGCTCTTTAGAAGTGTTTGGCATATTGACCTGAATTCGAATAGGTGCTAGCAATCATGACGACGCGGATCGTCCTTCGAGGCCTCACCTCCGTCGAAACATTCACTCAACGGCCTGTGAAGCCTGAAAGACGTAACTTACTGGCAAAATCACAACCTTGTAGACTCGTTTGCGTCCCTTCATCCGAGGGGACAACGATGAGCGATTCCGTATACGCCGTCCTCCCTCATGAAAGAATTTACGACTTGGGACCCCACGCTAATCTGCGGGCTTTCTTCGAACAGCCGCTCTTTCCCGAGGAATCTAGGTATGGCTTTTTGAATTGAACCTCATTATCTGCGATTCGTTCTTATGTTCTCATCTAGAGCACCCTATACCTGGCCCAAGATTAATCCCGTGATGCTACGCAGACTACGAGAACAAAATCCCAGTCACGACGCCAATGAAATGCCCGAGTAATTTCTTTCACTCACATACCCCTTTTCCGATTCAAGACGGCGCCTCAGCCAGCTGCATATAAGACGTGAAAGGAGCTTGCCCTTATTTCTGCGACTATCGCTTCGGTGCAGTTCCCTCAACTAAGACACGCGCCGTTCTAGAGAGGTCTTCTATCACTTCCCGACCACTGGCTACATGATACCTCTGTGAATCTGTGAAGGTTCCCGTTGGGGCCCATGGAAGAATGCAATTACGCCGTGTGTATATTGGCAGATATGGAAGCTGTACATTCTTCAGTAGCATCATCATCCTTCAGATCTGCAGCTCCTAGCGAAACATACTGGAAGGGCTGGCGGTACTGGTTGTTCTGCCTGCTCATGGTTTGTCCGCACTGTTCCTGGCAATTGGTGGATATGGCGGCAGAAGTCACACCTTGGGTTACTCAGGACGTGCCCGCTCACGGGCTGACGACAAGGAGTATGCGATATTAAGGCGAGGAAGGGATGGAATGTGCACGGAGCATTGTTCAATCCAACCACTCACTGATTTTAAGTAAATGCCGCTACAGTCCGTTGCGCTGGAGTAGGTCTTTCATTATTCTTTTATGCAATAGTTTCTATGATTGTTTTTCAGTTTTTTTCAAGCATGCCTTTGGCTATTCATTCAGTGTTCGGAATTACCCCTCACAAGATGTCACTTCCGATCTAGTCATTTCCATGAGAGATAATAAATCACAAACTCTATGCTTTGCGCTCATCTTCGACACACTGAGCACCACCCCAGGGACAGATATCGTAAAGCGGTGGTCGGAAGGGGAGACGCCAACCCACTCCTCTTGGATGTGAGAACATAGCGACAGCCTCCCATGGCGAGAGGATCACACACATCGTGCGCGATGTAGTCCAGTCACTCGGTCTTGATGAGGGTAGTTCAGAACATCATCGAGAGGCCGTAGCAGGCATATTTGTAGCCGATGTAGCGTTCTGTGAAGGCTGAGGTGACATCGCTTGAGTAGCAAGCAAATCGCTGCTGCTGATGGTCTGTGGCTGAAGATATAAGCCTACTGAGCTGGCAGAGATGCAGCTCTAGTTGGCGTATGAGCGCTGAATTATTGTCCAATTGGGTTTGGAAAATAAAAACGTTTGATTATATTCCGAATGAACTGATAGATTTCAGTTGGAGTCCTTGGACAACTCGGAAGTTGCAATGCCATATTTTGCAGGGTCCGTCCCGTGATGAGGGTGGTTAACAAGGTTCACCCTAAGAGCAAATGGTAAGAAAATATTCGCATGCGAGGACAGATGAAACGCACATCGGGAACGTAGCTGCATCTCAAAAGGTCAGAGATGAGTTGAATGGATAGAAACTGGCGGTTACGCACAGAATTTGAGTTGAGAGTAGGCTGAGTTCCTGTGAGCAGTGCCTTGAACCCACTCGGGCTGAGGGGAGTCGCCGTAGAGCGACTTGCCCTCCGCTGCGCGTTGGCTAAGCTCGGCCAGATCCCTCTCCTCTTCCTGCTTGTTTTCTGACCATCCCCAGAAACGTGCTGTATGGATGCCGTGAGCCCTGCAACATTGGCGACAAGCCAGGTAAATTTGCATACCACTTGAACGCTGGTACGCAAGTAAGAAGCCACCGGCGAAACCAAGGAACCCCCCGAGGCGAAGAGCTGTTCTAATACTCGTCCTGGCAGGATCGGCCATCTCTAGGGAACCATAAGTTGTTGAGGATATAAGTCAAATACCGACTTACGCCAAAAGTACAGGGCACCTGGAAAGGCACCGGTAGCACCAGCCCAGACAGCATAGTCAGAGAGCCTGAAGTAGCGGACTACACGGGAGGCATGGGGGTCCGAATCAATGAGCGGGAACGGTGTCTCGATGATCTTTTCGGGCATGGCGTGGAATGGTCTCTTGTCGAGCTCGGACCGGGACAATGGGGTCAAGATTGTAGCGTCACGTGGCAAGCCGGCCCTCATGTGCCCCTCCTGTGGCCCGCTTTGGGCATCCTTAACTTTTTACACCATCCTCAAGCCCTCCTCATCTCCTTGTTCTTTCCCTCCATGAGCGCAATCCGCAACTCCAGCTCACGGAAATCGCGTAGCGCACAACTCCCCTACGCTCGACCAGCTCCCAAAAAATCGGTTTGCGCTGTTCTGAGTCTCGTTTCTCGAACCTGTCCTGATGTCCAATCTAGTCCTGGAGTTTAACCGGTTTCTTAAGCTATCTCAATCCTCTTCGCTCACGCTCGTCGGATGAAGCAGCCTCTGACCGTGTCTCGGACGATGAGTCCTTCAGTTCCCCCGGCTCACCACCAGCGCCTTCGAATACTTCTACCCACCAGGTCAGCGCCCTTAAACACCAGCTGCTGGGTAAACTAACAGCCGTTCAGACAATTCATACTCTATATTCCAATAACGTTGTACCGAATCAGGCTGTTCTAGAGACCGGTCTCCAACCACCAGGATCCAACTCTTACACCGTGAAACATGCATCCCACCCATTGGCCGACTCTTCCGCCGCAAACGACCTCGAGAAAGTATCCGCGCAACTAAGGCAGTCCCTAGGCAGTCAGGGTGTTGAAGAGCTCGTGGGCCTTCTCAAGCGCGGAAGTGGTGAGCTACAAGCCACATTTAGGTTCTGTGGGGCGCCACACTGACCATTGCTTCAGAAGAGCCAGAACCATTCCGGTTTTCCAGTAGTCCCTCCACACCGGCCCGGGGAAACTCCCCCTTCCAGTCAAATTCTGCTGGCGTTCCATTTAGTTTCGGCTCATCTGCAGCGGAGCTCTCCACACCCTCCCCCCGTAAGACTCTCAACAGAAATCCAAATGGTGTTTACAGATGGCAAGGCGCTGGGAGTGCCAAAACCCCGCGGACTAAAAATCGCTACTCCTCACCTGCATTTGGCCCATCCCGTTCCACGCCAGACCGCCTGGTGCTCAAAAGCACTCAAATCACGCCTGAAATTCCCAAGACAGACACAAAACGCCGAAGGGTTGGCGAGGCGCCACAGCTATCGTCTGCCGCACCGAGTGGGCCCCCTTCTACGCCATCTGATGACACTCTGTCGCAGCGTCCAGCACGTGCTACAGCTCCCGACCCTTCTCCCACACGGGCCAAGCAGGCATTGCAGTTCCCGATATCAGCAGGCTCACCAACCACGCCCCGCACTTCTACATCTCCTGGGAGCTCGGACGTCACCCCCTTGCCATCGACTTCTCGGCTCCGTGTCCCGCCCCTTCCACAAAAGCCCACCGTGCCAGCCGTTCCCTCACCGTTGCGGCAAGCCTGGTCTGGGGCTTCACCGCCTTCGAGCCAAGAGCCCCCAGTTACACCGCCTGGCCTCAAGCCAACGAAAGCTGCGAACTTTATGACGGAATTAATCAAGGAGGTCACGCCGCCGAAACGCCCGGATCTGAGCAACCCGTATCAAACGGCAAATCCTGTTGGAAAAGTCATGCCTCCGAAACCTAGGGTCAAGAGACCAAGAGCCACTGGACGACCTTCAGTTCCAGCCGCGAAGGATGAGAAGGAAAAAGTCTACTCGCCGCAGGCTATCATTGAGGCTACTGTACCAAAGGTTAGTTGGGTAGTTTCATTCTATCATTTTTACGTCTCAAAGGTTTCCATCACATTAGGGAAGCAAACGCTCTCGTCCACCTGCGCACTTCGAAAAATCGTCATCGGAACCATCTTCCAATGAGGAAAAACGTACCATTTACGTCGTGGAAGAAGTCGATGGCGAAGACGATGAAGCGAAGCGCGCTACGAAGAAGTCCAAACCATACCTAGCCGGACTGGGGGCTGCATCAGTGAACGGCAGGACCGCAGCAAAAGCACAGAGTCCGGAAATCATCGTTGAAGAAGTAGACGACGTTGTCATGTTGAACGAGACCCCCGAGAAGCCTCAGTCTGTCACTGCCTCATCTTCTGCGAAGCCGTTCAATACTTCCGATGGCACTTCATCTGGTTCTGCGTTCAGCAGACCAGCCTTTACTGGTTTGAAGTCCACATCAGCCCCGAAGGAGCCTAGCAAGCTGCGGTTTAGCTACCAACCAGAGACAAGTTCGCCCGCTCCTTCGTCACCGCCAACTCTACCGCTCGTTTCTACACCAAACCCCTTCGCATTCTCGACATCATCGCCCATACCTTCTGCACCTCCCCCTGCATCCTTGACGCTCCACAGGCCGGGCACTCCCCCTGCACCTACATTCGTCAAGGAAACGCTGAAATCTGCAAAAGAAGCAGCCCTTGGAGCGCCAACGCACTCTTTGCCAACATTCGCGTTCTCTGTCTCAGTGGCACTGCCGGCAGCAAGCACTCCGCAGCACGTCAAGGCGCGCGATGACACTAAGTCCCTCCCGAAATCCTCCCTTCCTTCGTTCGACTTCAGCAAACAGGTCACAACAGCACCTAAACCTTCGGCGTCCCTACCTCCCGTGAAGGCGTTCGATTGGGCCGCTGCTGGTGGTGGTAAACCTGCCACTGCATCTGTTGGAAAAAAATGGGAATGCTCAACCTGCATGTTGTCCTGGCCCGACTCTGTAACGGACAAGTGTGGCGCCTGTGAGACTCCGCGTCCTGCCAAATTTTCAGCTGCTCCTGCTGTCAAAGGCTTTGACTGGGCTGCGGCGGGTATGAAGCCACCTGGTGCTGCGTTGGACTGGACGTGTTCGCTGTGTATGATATCCAACAAACCCTCTGTGAATCAATGCGCTGCTTGCGAGTCTCCACGGTAGCATGGGTCGACTCTCGCGTCACGATTTACTTCACTCGCTTCACTCACAGTTCTCCATTTTTACTATTTGATTGAAATCCCTTTTGCTTGGGAACCCTTTTTGCATGTCACTGAACATTATTAATCTCGATGTCGCCAATAACTAATATTTGTACACTACATTCCACTGTCCATAAGCTTGAAGTTTGTTATGTAGAATTGAAAGCACGGGTTTCTGACTGAAATTCGGCGCGTTGCATAAGACATGAAGAGTCGACCGGAGGATTTTTTGTTCACGGCGATTGGGGCCCTTGCTTCGTGAAATCGAGTCGACGGGCGATTGACCGCGTTTTGGAGGTGTTGTCGTCAGGGGAGGTGAGCTTCCGCTTGAGCCTGCTGTTGTTGGCTTTGACACCGGGGCCAGTAGAGTTCATCTCGACGTTTCCGTCGACCTCTTCTAACGCACGCGCCGATAGGTGCGTTGTGCATTTTGGTAGTTTGGAGGGATGTGTCGGGTATGGTAGGGCGGTGAAGTATGGATGGAAGAGAGCCTGTTAGTGGGAACGTTAGTTGAGTGCGACAATGAGGATAAGATATGCACCTCTTTCGCTGTTATTCGTTTCCGAGGCTCGTAGATGAGGCACTTCGCTAGTAGGTTCAAAGTGTCGGCGCTAGCAGCAGTAAAAAGATCCCGCAGAGGTGTCTTTGGAAATTGGCCGACCGGGATGTAATCAGGGAGCTTTGTGTGGCCCTTCAATAGCAAACCATCGTCAGTGAACGCAATGCATGTTAAAGCAATTCATTACAGGCCAATCCTCTTCGGTGGGAGTTCCCAAAGCGCGGAATATTGTTTTTATTTGGTCCATGTCGCTCTCACCAGGAAGGTATGGTATCCGTAGCATGAGTTCCGCAAATATGGTGCCAACCGACCAGATGTCTACAGATGAGCCATAATACCGACTGCCGAAAAGAAGCTCTGGGGGTCGATACCATCTGTGGATGACGTGAGTATAAATAAAGGAAAGACGAGAGCTGTGTACGCACCGAGTGATAACTTGACAAGTCATCTTGTAACCAGGGTCTGCAAAATCGCGCGCCAAACCAAAATCGGCAATTTTGAGGTGACCGTCGGCCGCAACGAGTAAATTGTTAGGTTTCAGATCCTGAAATCGCGACTGTTGGTAAGTTTTGGAAAGAATGCGAGTTGTTTCGGTATTCACCCGGTGCAGGATAAAATTCCTGTGACAAAACTCTAGCCCACGAAACGTCATCGCCATCCAACTCTTGATGTCCGCAGGTAAAAACACAAGTGATCGGTCTTTAATTATCATTTCCAAATCGGAGTCAAGGAACTCTAGAACGAGATTCAGGTTCTTTTTGGAGGAGAAGACGTCAAGTAGCTGAGTGTATGTCGTTGATGAAGAAGTTCAGTGCGAGTGTGGAAGGGTGCGCACCTCTATTACATTCTGATGCTGCAATTCACGCAGATATTTGACCTCCCGGATAGCAGACATATCCAAGCCGTCCTTGAATTGCCCGACTTTGATCTTCTTAATGGCGACTTTCCGCCCAGTTGCCAACTCCCGCCCTGAAACAAGCGTGAGACCTCCGTGTTATGAGTTCAGAGATCATTAGAAAGGATACTGACCTCTGTATACGACAGCATAAGTACCCTCACCGACTTTCTGATCCTTGGCCCTTTGTGTCGATTAGCAAAACGGGATGTGAGATGTCCCGGTACGCACCAGCGCCTCTGACGTTCGGTATTCGCCTTTTCTACCGCATCCATACCCTATATTCGTCTTACCGGACTGCGGTATGGTGGTAGTTCGATTATTAGGAGAGTCAGCAATGAATGGCAGGATGAATGAATGCAGTTCTTGGACGAAGACCTATAAATTACGTAACATGCGATCTATTCCTGGAGGCGTGGGCTAGTAAGTACATACCTTCAAAAATCTGCATTCCACAAGCAAGATTTCATGCGAATCCTTGCCCTTCAAGCTTCAACGTTCAACGTTCAGCTTTAGCGCGCTTCTTCATCTTTCAGTGACTGCCCACTCAAGGGAACAATCGTTCCTCAGGATTCCCCAGCACAACCAATTACAATGTGAGCCACAAACGTCTCAAGTTGGTGACGGGTGTTTCAAGCTGGCAAGCTTGCTGTGAATGCGGTCTACCAAGCCTCTGTCTCTCTCGATTTCAATACAGCAAGTACTTCTAAACGTCCTAAGGAGACCGGCCACTGGGAGATGTCTCTCTGGTTGACTGCTTGTGGTTCAGCTCTATGTCAGCCGCCGGGGCGGATTTTTACTCTGCGGTAAGCGACGTCGACGAATCGATCACTGACTCAGTGGTGACTCAGCGCTAGAAATGACGACTACCCACGTGACTCCTTACCTCTGATTTTCGAACTAGAACTTAAATCAGAACTTCAACCTGAACCGCTGAACCGTGAACGTCCGTCACGCCGCTCTCTTGGGTAGGAGATAACCATAAGGTTACTTTTGATGCTCTTGTGGGGCTGCACGCTGTACATATCTCTATCTTGAAACCCTACTATCCTTGAAGCCTACCATCCATGCAGTCAAATTGTACGTTGTATGATATTCTTGGAATTCGTCCATCAGCGTCTATCGAAGAAGGTACGTATCCTACCTCATCTTCGAATGTAATGTATCGTAACCTGTGGCCGTAGTCCGTAGGGCCTACAGACGGAAGGCTCTTGAAACTCACCCCGATAAATTGGACCAAAGTGCCACCGAAGGTGATAAACGACGCGCTGAGAACAAATTTCGCAGGGTACGGTCCAAGTAAGATACGTCTCCCTCAGATGGCTGACGGCCAGAAAGATTCGCGAAGCCTTCGATGTGTTAGGCGACCCTTATAAACGCAGGGTGGGTGTATTCGACTCTACAAGTGACTTCGTCCTGAGCCTGGTTCTCAGGAATACGATACCCACGCAAATACGCGAAGCGAAGAGAATAGATCAAATTGGTCGGAAGATCTGAAGAAGCGAATGCAGGAGAGGGAAGAATGGGCGCGCATGCAGGAAGAAAAACATCGAAAGCGAATGGAAGCCCTCCGAGAACAACGCCGAGCGGCGTTCGGTGGGGATCAGAAGGAGCTACCTAAGGAGGTGAAGGAAATTGTTGATGCGATAAATGTGGCCATAAATGAAGCGAGGCCTGGATGGTTAGAGAGGGTGCAGAAGGCACAACAGGTAAGTTCGGGATCGGTCGTCGAATGTCGGTCTGAAGTTGTGGTTAACAGATGAAAGCGGAATCGGAGGCGAGACGAGCTCGACAGCCAGTCTAATGTACACCGTCATGGATAAATCGGTTCCGTCTTGTGAGTGCCGAGATTTGGAGTATACCCTGCTGTTGTCGGATTTCATTTCATACTGTTCTGAGGGGTGTATAGCAGAATGTAAAGAGTACCTTATTCTATTCCCATAGTCGTCAGCCTACTCTTCGCGATGAGTCCTATGTCACCGACTGCCCTTCGCAACTCTGCTCGCCATTCTTCGCTGCTCGCCGGGACCGCGGTGACGTCGGCGAGGGACGGTGTAGACGGCGAGAGGGAATATTCGAAACCAAGCTTATCCTCCATCTCTTCCGCAATCGCCTGTCGAGTCCGCCCATTGACAAAGGTGATATACCGCAAACCTGGATACCTCGCCTCATAGCATGCATTGAGATGCGACAGGCGCGCTAGGACTTCCGGTGAGGTAGGTGTAATTCCTCGAGCTCCTTGCTCCTTCGCGCTGAGGTTTGACAGATTCTTGGTTTCACCAATCCGAGGATGCCCCGATATGAACTGTGATTGGAGATCCTCGTCCCAGCTTTCTATGGCTACCAGTGCTCTGTCGATGAGATCCGTGTATGACGACAGGGTTGTTCCCTCGGCCAGGGATTTCGTCAGCTGGGGCTCAAGGGTCGATATGAGGACTGGGGAGTGTTCAAACAGTATGGATAGCGACTGCGCGAGCGGTGAATCTGGTCCTGGCACGTTGACTGAGAGTGCGGACAGTGCTGGTATGTTCGCCATTTTCCTGGTCGAGTTCCTTGAAGCACACCGGCAGTGACTCTTGAGGGGTCCGAGTAGAGCGGGTTCTCCGGGCCGATCTCGTTCGTTCCGATCCTGATCACCTACAATCAGACAGAAATGATCAATCCGATGGAGGCGTCACCCTCGGGCGCGCCCCGCGGCATACATATGTCGGGAAGGTTTAGGATACTGTACTGTAGCATACACATAGACTTATATACTGCTACGCCGTGTGCACGGACCAGTACTTGGTCCTCTTCAAGTACCACCACAAACCCGGAATGTCTGCCCGAATTACTGAATTTCGCTGGGTAATCTCTGACACAGGAAACAGCGCGGCTTGCTTTGTCAAGGTACACGCTACATCAACACTCGTCGTCATAGGCTCTACTTAAGTTGTGGACCCCAAGAGGTGATGTCGCTGGCGGTAACAGATCTACGAAGGCTTATGGCTCGTACGAGGAACTCTATGCCGACGAGGTACGAGGTTGCCAGTTCAAGCTCCCTTTTACAAAGCTCTATCCCAACGAAGGACATCGACGGAGTCTACATCGGTGTGTCAATACACGTCCAATGGACGATAATATTGCAATAGTGAGACGCGCACCAACATAGGAACCCCCCACATATATCACTACGTGAACGCACTCGATGCTATCATGGCGGGAACGAATGTTTTTTGCGAGAAACCCGTCACCTGGAATGTTGCAGAATTACCATCAAACTATACATCGACGACCCGTCCGACGATTGGTTTTATTTCGCCACGCGCTCCGGCCACACCTCAACTGTGTGGTCGCTCGCGTTCTCACCAGACGGACGGTACCTCGCCTCCGAAGTCCCTCCTGGCGGCTGCGAAAGAGGACTACCATGGAGGCAGTTTGGACCAGGTTCCAGCCTCTCACCCTGGAGGTAAAGAAAATCGCTTAGTAATGGGTACTTTTCGTTTTGGACTGTGGCTGTGTGTCTTTGTGTACGCGCTGTTGACGCTCTTTCCCTCCAACTTCCACCACGCGTTTTTAGTCTGTCTACGACGACTTCTCGATAGACGCCTTACCTCTGTTTCATCTGGTCCATATTTGCAATCTTAAGGTCGTCTGTTCCCTTTCGGTTTGGCGATTCGGGTGCGATGGCCACCTCATTGCCATCCCCGGAGGTATATTTTCGGTCCTTCCACCTGAGAGGCTTGCAGCTTACAACGCTAGGCTGCATCCAGATCCCTATGCATCTTCTTCCCTATGGGACAATGCCATAACGGAGACAGTTGCAGCTTCTCCCATTCATCTGGCGGTGGCCGTCAATTGGCTGGTGCGTAATGCTGTCACCATTGGCCATTATGGGATGCTTACTTATCGTGATCGTACGCAACAGGCCCAGAGAGCGTTGGCTCTGAACAGCCCAACGCAGAATTAAAGTGCGTCTATTGGCCTAACAGAACCTGTACGCGGTGTGACAAATGTCCTATGTTCACAGATCTGCCAATGGGTCGGTGGAGTGTGACGATTCAAACGAATCTTCCAACACATCCTATGAAACTTTATCATCCCCTGCGATGCCTGTGGATCGGACTCTGCATCACTTGCCCGGAGAAGAGGACGATTCGCTTGTAGAATATTCGGAAGAGCTGGGGTGGCCAAAGAATATCCAAGGCGAGGATCAAAGCGAATTCTCCGTCTATCGGGGGAAAGTTCCAACCTTTCAGGCGGATGATGATTCGTCTAAAATACACTGCAGAACCTTAGCAGCAGAAGAGGAGTCTGGTGTAGAGGTCGCCTGGGACGACAACGGCTGTCAAGAATCAACGGCGATTGACCGACACGATACTTTAGCGTCTTCCCCTACTATTGATCCCTCTTCTTGGGCTGAGGATGTTGCTGTTACTCATCAATCTCCTTGGGCACCAGAGGAAATAGGGGATAGCGACATTCCGCCGGACTATTCGGGCCATCCGGCAGTGGCTGAACTTGAACACATCTACCCACCTTCTTTGGAAGACACTCCAGCTCGGAGCTCCGTCGATCTGTTGAACCCAGGGAGGCTCTCGCCAGTAGCACCCGATGAGGCCGATTTCTACGAAAAAAAAAATGCGCCTGTGGATGCCTACGATAGTCATCTAGACCCTTCATCGCAGAGCGTCGTTGATCCGCCGAACCCAGAATTCTCGCAGCCAGTGACACTCGACGAGGCTGGCGTCTACATTCCAGACGTCGCGCCTGTGGGTGCCTACAATGCTCATCTTGATTACCCTGTCTCGCAGCCAGTGACACTCCACGAGGCTGGCGTCTCCATTCCAGACGTCGCGCCTGTGGATGCCTACGATGTTCATCTTGATCACCCTCTCTCGCACGATGACCGGCAAAAAGAGGAAGCATCCTTGGCGGGCGGTGAATTTCTACACTGGAGCGAGTACGCAGACCCATATGCCAACATCATGGTACCCTTTTGCAAATTCTTTGCTCAAGCTCGATGCGAGCAAGGAGCTGCTTGCAGGTTTCGTCATTCACTTACTGTCAAGGAGTACGCGATATTATTCCGTGATCCACAGCCACCGCTCTGGAGCCCCAACGGTCATATCTACCAGGACGAGAGCACCAATCCGGCGCCAACCTCTTTCGGTGTCTGTAAGTTCTATCCTCTGGGGAAATGTCGCAACGGAACGTCTTGTCCCTACCTTCATACCCCTTCCGATGGTGCCCAGCCCCATGACCCCACTTACCAAAATGACGAGCACATTGAGCCGATGTTGTACCTGGAAAACCACGTTGAGCCTACGTTGAACCCGTCGGAGCGCAGGATTCAACCATGCAAATATTTCGTGGAATTGGGACGCTGCAGAAGACTCGATCAATGTTACTACAGCCACGACATCACGCCCTATCAGGACCCGGCTGCATCTTCCAGTGGAGATGGCGCGAGGCGGAAGACGAGCTACGATCTGTGCAAGTATTACCTGCAAGGAACATGCCAATTTGGTACCAAATGTCGATTTCTTCATGAATTGCCGCCTGAAGAAGAAGCAAAGGTTGAGAGCAACGCCTTGCCGCAGGACACGCCTTCTGGGAACGACGACGATGGGTGGGGCGCATATGCAGAGGGCTGGGGAGTCGATGAGTGGGCGAAACCTCAAGAATCAACGACGGGCGATAAAGAGTTGGTAGCAGTTGAGGAGTCACGTTGGGGAAACTTGGAGAGCTCGTTACCTGCGGATCGCCAGTGGCCCCCCGATGACTCGGAATATGACCCGTGGACGCAGCCCAAGTCAACTCGGTGCATGTACCACTTCAGAGGGCGCTGCAAGAAGGGCGATCGATGCAACCTTGACCACGATGGCCCTAAAAGTGCGATCCTTCCCAGCGCAGGTACCAGCAATGGGACACGCTCTCGGTCGCCCGCAGGTGGACATTTCAAACATCCGGCCTCTCTGGGAGGTCAGACCTCAAGTAGCGCAGGCTTAAGCAACGTGACGCCTTCTGGATCTCCCGCGCTTGGAACTCGGGCACGTTCTGCCACCCCCACAGGAGTAACGACCGAGGAAGACGATTTCAGGCGCACCTGGGGAGCAGTAGAAGGAACGGACGAGAAGCTTGAAAGACAACCTGCCGCACTGGATGACGGTGGCTGGGGAGACAGCGAGTCTGAAAAAGAGTTCAGTCCATGGACGGCGCCCAAGAAGCCCATATGCCACTTCTACGTTGAAGGCTGCTGCAAAAAGGGGAGGTTGTGCCAACTTCGTCATGAAATCCCCGAAACAAAAGAGGTGCCCATAATATCAGACCAATCCGTCGGTGACCGAAACTCAGAGGCAGACGGAATTTTAAATCGTGTGGACGACGAGCTTCATCTGGCAACCACCGACGACATGGGTGATATCGACCGACCAACAGTCGAATCGAACGGGGATTCTTCGCCTGGATATCATGACGAGGACGAGAAAACTTGGAACGTGGAGTGGCCTGATCCATCTGATGAGTGCTTTCCCCCTCCCAAATCCCAAGCACCTTGCAAGGCTTTCGGTCAAGGACATTGTCCGTTTGGTGACTCTTGCCGATATGAGCATATCGTCGATGTAGATGCGATGGTGGAAGTTCCGCCACGACATCAGAGTCCTATCAAGGTCAGTTAAATACTACTTGCCTAGATGATCTATTTTGAAAACGAGTATGCAGCCCAGCGACGCTGGGAGAAGCGACGAAACTGAAGTGCCGGGCATGCAAGAAGCGTTAATGAATGATGCTCCGGATGCCAAAGTTGTGAGTACTCAGCCCGACACAATCTTAGCGGACGGTAACGCGCGGCCATCAGGATGTCTTTGAACAGGAATTATTCAACTGCACCGTTAGGTTTGATAACTCCTGCGCCCCAATGCACATCTCTACCGCGTCTGAGTCTTGTCGCATCATCGTGACCAACCTCCCACCCACCATATCGGAACTAGAAGCCATCGAGTTGGCTGAGACTATCGACGACCTTGAGTTTGGCCACGAAAGCATCGAGACCATGGATGTCTCCGAAGCTGGAGCCAACCTCCTGATAAAATTCGTCACGCCCCAAGATGCGGTCAAAGCCATCACTAAACTACACGGACAGACATATGATTCGCGCCCACTTACAGCGCGGCTAGTGACGGAGAACGTGATGACACCTCTAGATTGCACGACCATCAAGGTAACCTGGCCTGCACCCTCCCTCTCCGCCTGGGTCTACTATTCTAGCATCACCACCGCCAAGGCACAGGAGAAACGCCTAGAAGGCTACCCCTTCCAAGGACGCAAACTTAAAGCTTCTTTCTCCCGACCGCGACCTCAGGACAAAGCCTTCGCCGTGAAAATCAGTAATTTCTTAGTCGACACCGACAAGGCAGCTATCGAAGAACTCTCTCAAGCCTCCACAATCCATCGAAATGCGCCCACCTACGAGGGCTGCCCCTTGGACGCCATTCGCGATACGCTCGCCGCACGGGGCTCCCTGCAGGACTTTCACCGCGTCCCAATCGATCCAGCCCGCGCACGGCACGTGGCGTTTGCACGCTTCGACGGGGGGCTGGACCATGTACTTGAGGCGCACGGCGTCGTGCAACCTTTCCTGGGGAAGGGTTCGCTCTCGTTGCAGAAGGTGTTCTATGCGAATTACCACATTTCCGCACGTAGATACCAAGCCGTGCGTGGAGTCCTCGAGAAGATCCACGAGACCTTGCAGGATACCTGCAGTATTCGGGTATTCGATACTGGAGAGCCGGTCGATATCCACTTGGACGCAGACGCAGAGAACGGCGCAGCATTTGGTACAGCGAACAGCGAGGTACAAGAGGCGTTGCGCGGGCAGATTATGATGAACGGCGCAGAGGGTAACATACCTCTGTGGGACGAGTATTTCGACCTGCCGAGCAGCGCAAGAGCTGTAGAGCATATCAACAAGGACACATCCTATTTTATTAAACTGGACTCTCGAAGGCGGCTGTTTAGAGTGTTGGGCGACCGGGACAGTCGAGCGCGGGCACAGGGGATCATCATGAAGCTGCTGAAGAAAGTGAGAGCACATCGCCACATCGTTCCTCTGGATCTGCGCGAGCTGCGTTTTTTGGTCGACGGAGGGTATGTGACTCTGCAGGGATCACTTGGGGAGCAGAAGGTAATGCTTGACGTGACCGTCCCAGAACTGGTTGTGCGCGGGGATGATGCAGATCTGCAAAAGGCTAAAACTGCACTTGCAGCCGCTGCATCCTCCACGCACAACAACGCTGAATCTCATTTCCATACAAACCTTCCGAACGGTGGAGGTGACGGCATGGTAGGGGATTCGGACACGGTTGTGACGTGCCCCATCTGCCGACGCGCTCCCCGGACTCCCATCACTCTGACATGCGGGCATGTTTATTGCACATCATGTCTGCAACATCTCCTTCATAAGTCCGCGGGGCTGCACTTTGTGCCCCCGCGGTGCATCGGGGACTCCTCGTCCTCATCCTCATCCTTGTCCTCGCCCTCCGAGCATTTAAACTCGGGGTGTGGCGAGCACGGGCACATCCCATACAACCTAATCCAGGATTTACTACCCACAGGGACTGAAGCAGCGCTGCTGCGCGGCGCATTCCTCGCACACGTGCGTGCACGTCCGGAGGAGTTCTTTTTCTGTCCTACGCCCCACTGCGAGACAGTGTATCGCGTTGTAGCGGAGGACCGAAGTAGTGGCCATGGTGGTGGCCAGGAGGTATACGTGTATATGTGCCCGACATGCAGGACCAAGGTGTGTGGAGGGTGTCGGTGGGAGTATCACGAAGGGGTAGAATGCCCTGCAGGCCTGGTGAGTTAACGTTTATGGACTATGGAGTGGACGGTAGGACAGCAACGATGGAGAGCAATCTGTACGGATGGAAGATAGCACCATACATTCCACAAATTCCTAAACGCGGCGCTGTTCACTCGGTTACCTGGCAATAACAAACGGCTTCCATTTTGCTAAGATGTGTCGTACTCGAGGTCTGCGCCTAATCACGACGCATGTACAGTTGCCTATCTGCTGTTATGTGTTATATAAGAAGTTGAATGTGGCGCTAGCACACGTGCGCTAAGCGCACCAATCAAATGACACGCACTCACACACGCCACTCCTTTATACTTGTGTTCATTAAGATAATTTTGCAGTCTACAGCGGAACGCGGAGGGATAGCCCGAGAAGGTAAACCCTCAGGAAAGCCAATGCAACCCCCACGACAACGGTGTTATTCCGGTAATCCTAATCCAATACCCAGCATTCCGTTTATTTGCCACCAGTTGTGCCGAGGCCCATAGCGCTCTTGAACGAGTCGTAGATCCACCACTGGAAGCCAGTGAGGGTACCTATGGGAGTGCCAAGCCGGGTCAGCGTCCATTCAAACCCGCATCAGAAAACAAACGTGGGCCCCAAAACAACCACCACAGCAAAAACAGGAATGGGTAAAGATACGCACCAATCATAATGACACGCGTGCCGAGACCCTTTGTCGCCAAGGACACGACGCCGACCTCGGAAGCGATCTTGCCAACGCTCTTGCCCTTGTTCTCGGCCTTGCCGAGGAGCGAGACGAGCGAATCGGCGGGGTGCGAGACGATGGCGCAGACGACACCAGAGAGGTAACCTGAGGCAAAGGTAACACCGAGTTGGGTCGTCTTGGAGTAGCTGTCCTTAGGCTTGGTGAAGACGTGGGTGTAGAAAAGCTGGACGATCTTCTCGAAGAAAAAGAACTTGGCCATGGTGTAGGGAATCTAGCAGGGCGGCGTGTTAGGCATCTATCACGAAGGGAGAGAATTTTTTGAACGCACTTGTCGGGACCAGAGCGGAACGATGGAGCCGAAGGGGTAGCGGGTCTCGACCCTGGTGCGCTGCATCTCCTTGAGGGCGGCGCCGAAGGCGGTGGGGAAGGTGCCGCTGGGGCTGGTCTGGATCTTGATCTTGGTCATCTCGAGGGGGCACAGTGCGATGTCAGCGAAGACCTCGGCGGAGGCGGAGCCGGCGAGCCAGATAGCGGGCTTGTACTTGGCGGAGAGCTCCTCCCCAGCAAGGTTGCCGTAGAAATCCTTGAAGATCTCGTAGAGGCCGTACTTGAACATGCCCTGGGCGGAGTAGCCGAGAAGGGTGGGGCCGAAACCCTTCCAGATACCGTTGGCACCCTCCTCCTTGAGGAGGAGCTTGACGGTGGGGAGGAGACCGTTGTATTTGGCGGAGTTGACCTGGAAGTGGGAGTGAGGAAGACGGAAGCAGAAAAAAGAAAGCGGGTACTGACCTGCATGTTACATTTTGCGACATCCAAAGGAGTGATACCGGCGTGGGTGAAGCCGCACGCGATGGCACCACCGAGCATGCACTTGGCATAGTAGGTGGCATCGTGAGGGACGGGACCAGCGAACCTGTTGAAATGTGAATTCGGGGGTTTTTTCAGGTCGGGAAGAGTTTGCAAACCTGGCATCCCACTTGGGAGAGATTTGGGCCATTGTAGCAGAAATAAAGGAAGTCTATGGGAAGTCTATGCTCGACTGGAGGGTGAGTCCAAGAGCTGAGGAGGAGGGAGAAGAAGATAGAGGTGGTGGTGGTGGTGGTGGACAAGAGCCAGCAGAATATGAATTGGCGAAAAGTTTGCAAAGTCCGCGTTGTCCCGGAATCGACCGGACCAATCACGCGCGGAGGGGCCGGGACGGGAATGCGCACGGGATTTCGATGAGATAAAAGCTTGGACGGCGGCGAGCAGCGACTTGAACGACGACCCCGACGTCGAGCTCATCGTGCACAACGTCGAGCTCACCGCTGCTGACCGTCAGACTCATTGCACACAGTCACCTGGATTTCGTCAAGATTTCGTCAAATTTTGTCAGCAATTTCGGTGACCAACACGTCCGCGGGATCGCCAAATCTTATAAAGCCGATCGCGTCCATGACAATCCACTTTCTCTCCGCCATGGCCCCCACCGCCGTCTCCCCCACTATCCCTCCTCAAATACAAAACCACATTGCCACTCTTAAGCGCTATGCGGCCACCACACGCACCAATTTCGCTTTTGACCCCATCGAAGATGCTCTTGCGGCCTTTGCGGCCGGCGAGTTCCTGGTCGTAATGGACGACGAGAATCGCGAGAACGAGGGAGACCTCATCATCGCCGCCACTCACTGTACTACCGAGAAGATGGCATGGATGATCAAGCACACCAGGTGCGTCCAACCTCGTCATCTCGGTCATGTGAAATTAATACCGCCGCAGTGGGTACATCTGCATAGGACTTCCTGGCGAGCGCCTCGAACAACTCGAAATCCCCATGATGGTGCCCGACAATCAGGAGCGCCATCGAACCGCGTACACCGTGACCGTCGATTACAAGCACGGTACGTCTGCGTCCTGGAGGATGCTCTGATCACCATGGACTGATTCCTTCCTCCTACTCTACCCAGGTACCACCACCGGCATCTCCGCCTCTGACCGTTCTGCAACCGTGCGCGCGCTCGCCAACCCCACCACCCGGCCCGAAGATTTTACACGCCCGGGCCATATGGTCCCGTTACGCGCACGCTCAGGCGGCGTGCTGACGCGCACCGGCCACACCGAGAGCGCAGTGGATCTGTGTTTGTTGACTGGCCTGGCACCGGCGGGTGTCCTCTGTGAATTGGTCAATGATGATCTCGAGGGAACGATGGCACGGAGGGATGATTGTAGGGCATTTGCCGATCGATGGGGGCTTAAGATGATAAGTGTCGAGATGCTGGCTAAGTGGAGGAGGGAACATCCGCTGCCGGCGCATCTGTGAAAGAGCAGGCTCACCGAAAAAAATCTGAAGTGTATGTATTATTTCATTTAAGACTTTAATTATAAGTAGCGGACGGACGGAGGATATAGGGGAAATAGGGTTTGCGCTTAAAATTACCATTACCCACCCTAGGCTCGGCTTTCGTCAGAGATTTATTGTTGCATTGCCATCTTCGACTGCGTGTGGTGAATTCTACTTATTCAGTGGCGCACATCGGTGAATTCCACCTCTTTTCTCTTCTTCTACGACCACAGTGACAATACCAGATCGGGATACAAAGAGCAAGGTCTGCTTCAATGGAGACGTGATCTTTTTGAGAAGGGATTCAAACACGGGCACTTCGTGGTGTGAAAATCGTGTGAAAACTACTGGTCAGACTGTGGCGCAAGTTCGACCTTGAGTGCTGACACCGAGCAGGATGCTGAGACCATGAAGGATGTCGAGGCCAGGAAAGATGGTTAAATCTACGAAACCGCGGCGGACGATGGGGACAGCAAGACCAAGCATTGGAAGAGTCGTGGTTGCGTTGCGTGAATGGCAATTATATTCTCTATTGGTTGCTAGGGAGTTGAAGGTACTACGAGCTTGAAGAGAACATGGGAGGAAAAGCTAAGGGCTGGAGTACCAGAGCGCAGCGAAGAGTAGTACAACAGTTGAAAACCGGGCCAAACCCGCACAAGTCATGCATCGACTGTCTGGGGAACCCTCCCGATCGAGTTTCCAACCTATAATGCCGGTGCATGAGTATTTCAAATGGAGGAGTAAGAGGATGTGGCTGTCGCGTACCTTAACCAGCGTTTCGATGGGTTTCATCGAATTACGGATAAGATCTTCGTCAAATCTGTATACAAGAATGCCCTCGTAAGCTACTCTCCAACCATACGCAGAGGAGGAGGAGGAGAATATACACACTCGACGACGCCTTTCGAGAACAGTACCACAACCGTGCTTCCACCATACGCGAAATACCCCAGCTCGTCTCCGCGCTCCAGCTTCGTGCCCTTCTTCGCCCCTCCCGTCCAACAGACACTCCCGACAAGCAAGGCACCGATGGCCACTACCGCGACGGCGCGTCCCGTCTGTGCGTGCTTAAGATAGAGAACGGAGCGCCGGTTCGCAGTGAAAACATCGAAACCCGGCTCGTTCACTGCCTGTGGGTTGACTGTGTGCGTGTGCGCGTGCGGTCAGCGAATCTCTAAGGGTGTACGAGGCCCCTAGAGGAAAGTAGTAGGCACCTGTGTAATACTGTCCTGGAAGGTCTAGAGGCTCGTTGATGATCTCACAAGCCAGAGGCGCGTGGAACCGGTGGTAATCCGCCGGCGCAAGGCGGAAGATCGCGAGGGATGCGCCGTCGAAGGTACCTGCTTCTGTGGAGGTGGGCGCCACGCCGAGCAGGGCGGGGATTGTGAATTGCCGGCCTTTGATCCTGTGAAGATCAAACGGTGAGCAGGAGGGAGTCTGAGAGGCGGAGAGGCGGAGAAGTATATACACACCAGAATTTTGTGGCGGATTCAGTGGAAGGGTAAACCGTTAGGCGCGAGTCGGCGGCGCTGCAGACACTGAGAGGGTCTTCTGCGTTGGCCACGACACGCGCGTCAGCTTTCAGTTTACTATGCATATTCGATATCGCTATCAATTCAATTTAAACGGCCAGTAAAAGAAAGACATACCGCGTAAAGAAGTCATTGAAGCACACGTACTTGCTTAGATCAGGTTCTAGTAGCTCCTCGGTAGTGAGATTGTAGATTTTCACAAACGACGGAATAGATTTCGCGGACTCGGGGCTGTCGTAAATGCGCCCTTGCCTAACAGACTCGTTGCGCAAAAGGTTCTCCACCCTGCGAGTACCAAGCACCTTGGCGCGTCCATAGCCGTAGAATACCAGGTGCATACCAACGCTGCAGTGCACAAAGGAAGGGTGAATCGTTATGACGTCATTGCAACATAGGCGAGCATACCGCGCGTAGATCGGCATGTACTCAAACTGCATCTCCCCAGTCTCTCTCAGCAACACAAAGTTCCCTACATGGTACGTAGCAGACAGCCCCTCGAGTCCGGGAACTAGGGAACGAATCCATGGGATGCGAGGGATGCGGTGCACCGGTGTATGAATGCTTTGGCTCACGTCTGTGTGGGTTTCAGAACGGTCGACGAGCGCGGTGAGGGCGTCGGAGAGGTGGTCTTCGTTTGCATCGGGGAGGTTATCGGGATGAATCTTCTCAACGGGGTGCGTGGGGGCGGACATGATGGTTTTGAGGTGAAGTGGTTGGGGAGCGTCTCAGTGGCCCAATTCGTCCGGAGTGAGACAGCCTTCATTATTCAACCAAATCGGTGCTATCGTGTCGCACTTCCACGAATGAACGTCTCATAAGCCCTGCGATCCACAGAGCAATACGAAGGAGGGTGTGGAGCGCAGGAGGCCCGTGATTATTGAAACTCGAGCGAAGATCGTTGGTATGGCCACCGCAAGCCACGATCAGCAGGAAGCCGTACAGTAGTCTCCCAAAGGCAGACGCGGAACTTACTTGAACCTGCGCAAGCTTAGGATATCTGTTCTGGCCCGTACAGTAGAAAAGGAAGTTTCAAGCGTCGAGTGCGCGATCGTCATGTAGCGACAAGGGCATAGACACAGATAGCATGGTGATGGGAGCATGACGCATCTCATGCTTCAAGGCGACTTCAAGGAGGAAAGAAAGGGCGAAATTTGGATTTCGACCGTTGAATGGTGGGCGAGACGCGTTTAAATATGGATCAACAGTGACCAGTGGTTTTCCTCCTCCAGCTAAAGCACCTCGATGTCCCCTGAGAGCGCGGCAGTCACCGCGGCAAAATGGAACTTTGGAGAGAATGGCTTCAATAAGCGCCGTTGTCTCTGTCAAATTCTACGGAAAGGCTATGCCGAGCACAACACCAACGGTGATCACCGCAGCTGATCGTTTCAACCTCCTCTAGTATAGTACAACCCTTCGTTCGCTCTTTTCCTCTACTCACCCATTCGGATACCCATAGCACCATATCACCATGAGCCTAGACCAAAACCTCTTCACGCTCCACCTCACACAGAATGGCCCGCATGTTGTGGATCTGGTAGACCCCTCCGGCACAATCCATTACAGAAAACAGCGCCTTTCCAGCACAGAGTACAAAGCGGAGGTATACGGTGCGTCTGTCTATCTGTAAAACTTTGGACTTTGCCCCGACATTCACTTACCCCAAACGGTTAACCAGACCCAATCTCACAGTCCCTCCTCATCACTGCGACATCGCCAACCGCGACGAGCAAGGCAAAGATCCTCGAGCTCTACAATCCGACTATTCTCGTCGACCTCAAGTATACTGGCACGTTATCGTTCCGCTGGGGGTTTAAATGGGAGGAGTGAGTATCAAGTGCGAGTCCGATTAACCTCTGCTGATGACTTCTCCTTTATTTACCTTACCATTCTTTCCTTCCATATTTGTTGCCTGGGACTGCATCGGTCAGGCATGACTTTGAGTGGAAGCGCGAGGAATGCTTCATGTTGCGCAAGCCCGATCCGCCCGTGCTCGTTGCTGTTACCAAGGAGCCTGCTGGCCGCCTCAAGACTGCCTCTGTACAGATCCTCGACTACAACCTCAACCGGTGCGCCTCTCCATCTACGTTGCCACGAAAACAAACTTTCCGATTGATTGCTCACATCTACTAGATTCGACATCAATGACCGCAAAGGCCTCGAGATCGTCATCCTCACTGCCCTCCTCGTCTTCCAGGACGTCAACGAAGGGTACCGTACGCCACAGGAAGCCCCTCCAGCTGGAACTCCTGGCCAAACGGTGTCTGTGGTTTCTTCCTCAGTGCGCGGAACCCCACCGTCGACCTCGACACCGCCGCCTCCGCCACCAAGGCCCGCCCCGAAAACCGGTGTCGATAGGATCGCGGAGATGCAGGCAGTGAAAGGGGAATACAACGAGATTTCTGTCGAAGAGGAGGGGCAGGTGGACGACTATGCCCAATACTGTGCTCGTTTACTTGAGGTGAGTTTCTCCCCTTGCAACCCTGTGGCACTTGCTAATTGATGGCTGATATTTGCAGGACGATGCGATGTTATTTGTGACGCTTAGATCGGCGGCGGCGGAGCAGGTACCCAAAGTACTGCTGGTCGTGGAGCAGACGAAACGAATACGGCATAAAGCAGGTTCGCTGGCATTTTCTCCTCGTCTATCTTCAAACTCCAACCTACTTAGGTCTATCCGAGGAAACCGAGCTGCACCAATATGTGTTATATGACACGGGCGAGAAGCAGACTCAGAAGGGTAAGGGGCCGCGCCGAATCAATCTCGATGATACCCCTGCTAAACCGCCGAGCACGAGTTCGTATTCGCCCCCGACGAGCTTAACTGTCCATTTGAGCAAAATCGACATGCCCGAGCTGCAGCCCAAGGCGACACCGGCACCGGACAGGCATAGTCATGCAAATACGAAGGACGCTCCCCATGACAAAGCTGGGAAGGAGCCCAAGAAGAAGGAAAATAAAAAGGGTTGGTGGATATAATTATCCCGCTTCGCCAAATCTAATGCGACGGTCGCGCCTTCCTCCTTCCCCTTGCAACGTGATAGCCACCTCAACCAGCAGTCCCCCCACACCTTCATTCAAAGCGCGGCCCGAGAAACTTACCGAGCATCACCCAACTGCATCCACGGCCTCATCCCAACCCAATTCCCCTGGCCCGTCCTCTCACCATACTCCTCAGCCTCCACCGTTCCCTGCGCCACAAATCCCCTCCTCCCGGCCGCCCAACACGGACTGGAACCGGCCGCAGCGCAACTCCTTCTACCCTGGCGCGAATCCGAACGTTAATAATACACACGCGCCCTACGGCGCGTACGCTCCTCCGCCTGCCAACCCCCACTCTAAACCATCCAACTCTGGTAGCGGATATACCACCACGCATCCGACATACCACCCATACGCGCAGACTCCTTCCCCAAGCCCACATGTACAGTGGCAACCCCCACCGGGCCCCCCGCCTGCGATCCCGCCTCGACCTCCTGCGCAGGCCGGCGAAAGTGCGTCGACGCAGAAACCTAGCTCGAATTCGATCGTAGGGGGACTGTTCGACAGCTTTCGCAGGTGGTGAACGGCGACTAGTGTTGCTTAACAATGATCCAGATAGTCAGCGGATGCCACCTGCACATTTAAATTGATGGTTAAATCGCGAAAGGTGTCCCAGGACTTTCTTCTGGCTGGAAACTTGGACCTGTCACTGACGAGAGACCGCTGGGAAGGATGGATATCTGTTGCGGACGGCCTCGAGCCCATTACATACAGAGCCATGCCTTTGTGATTTCGTGATGGCAGACGCGGATGCGATGGAGCGATGCTCTATTTCGAGGAAGGGATTCGGTTTGTATGATTTTTAGACTGCAGCATGTATGATACCACAATCCATCTCAGAGTCAGAGAACGCCCATGCCGTCATCTCCCGTTGTCCACATCAGTGGCTGGTCCGAAAGTGGACATCAATGCGCCATGCTGCAAAAACCTGTTCAGGCTGTCGGCAGGACAGCTTATTGTACTTTAACTCAACGGCTTCTTATACTACGCTGGGCTGTGCAGCGGAAGCCTTCTCTACCTACTTCCTGTGAAGGGGCGGCACGCTCATGCCCCTCATTATACATCCCTCAAGCTGCTGTGATGTCTGTTTGGAACCACTCACGTACGACGAGCCCAGGCCACCTTATGCAATACCCTGTGGTCATATCTTCTGTCAAGAGTGCGACCATTCTCTCATCGATTGTCGATGATCACTGACGCTGTGCTCTTGTGCCACTTTACAGATGTCTCCATACGATGCACCCGAGCATCTGCCCTCTGTGTCGCAAAGCGTTCATCCCTGATCGCTCAAAGAAGCTAATTACTGGCGAGCTCGAGACAGAGGACACAGAAGACGAGGGCCTCGACTTGCTGCAAAAGCTTGTTGTATCATGGGACAGAGAGACTACGGACGAGGAACGGATCTCATTGGTCACGGATGTGGATCGGTGGCTAGGCGCCGGGAATGAAGTGAGTGACTCGCCCTGAAAATCCGTGCACGAGCTCGAACGCCAACCCAGCACGCGCCATTGGCAAAAGCCCACGAAGTTATACGAGCATACCATTCTCTCAAGGCCGAACGACATGGTAACCACCGCTCGATCATACAACTAAGACAACAACTTGAGCAGCAAAATCTTTCTCGGCTGGCAGAGAAGGATCAAATGAAAGCGGTCCAGGATAGACTAGTTTCACAAATCCAGAAATTAGAATCGTACGTCGCTGAACCCAAATTTCGATAACTCTGATACTGACAATAATCTTTGCAGGAAAGTGAGTAGTGATTTTGCCTTGACCCAGTATCAATTAATCGGTTTACAGATCATCCGCCACGAAGGTGAACGCGAAGCGTATCGGAGAGGTGCCAGCAGAAACGCACTGCGAAATAATCCTCTACCTAGGCCACCGCAACCTGCGGAATATGACATTTCTACAAGATACACGAATACGAATGGGGACCTCCCTGACGCAACCTCCTTCATGTTGGCCTCGTACGAGGACCTCCCCGCCTCACAACCCTCGAGTATTTCAAGTGATCGCGCGACCCCGAACATACCTTCTTCTTCTTCTTCAAGGACATATCAATCGCACGACGAGTCCGGTGGACCTAAGCACACAATCATACCCGGCGCATCCCCAAATCAGCGATTCGTGCCACGAAGCATTTTGGATGATCCGCCCCCATGGATCTCAGACAGCAATGGCGACCGCCTCGATGCTTCTGCCACAGTCGACGTCGACCCGTACGCGATGGTTGGGGAGTACATGAACGAATTCGTGGACGGATACGAGGAGGGCTATCAATTAGGCACCAGCCTTCCACGCCCTGCTGCCTCTGCCTCTTCTGCACGCCGACCCCGCGCATCGCGGTCTTCAACAGGGCCTGCAGCAGCCTCGTTCATACTGGATACTCCTACACGGCCTCGTGGTTCGTCAAGGCCGTCAGGTTCCCGCACATTAACGCTCGGAGACTTCATGCGACCAGCGCCAGCTGGAGGTGATGCAACTTCTGGCTCTCGAGATGGATCATCCGGGAGACGCCGACCCAGCAGGCTGGAGGAGCTCATCCTTGATGACACTCCATCCCCTGTTTCCTCCGCTTCTGCATCTGTACAGCCAGGCTCGAATGATAGACCTTCGAACCGAAGCCGGCCTCAGCGACGGCTGAGTGATATGACCAACATTACGCAGCCACCCGATGGCCAACCGCAGGCCGCTTCCCCGTCGGCATCAAGCCTCCGCCGCCGATCTGCATTCAGTGCCAATATCCCACAACCTGTGTTCGTTGACCACTCAACTCCCGCGTCCACCCTGAGCGACATAGACAGTCTCGCAAATGTTGTTATGCCTTCAACCTCGGCGCCTCAAACCCCCGCGGTGAGCATCTCGTCGTGGGGAACCGTTAATACCGCGAACCCGGCGCCACCAGAGACTCAGCCTATGGGGGAGAGCGCACGCTTCATTCCTACGAACAACATCGTGAGTGTGCGCGATCTGCGTCTGCGTTCGTTTGAGGACGTGGACGGCGGGGACAACATGTCGATGCTTTCTGACATGACTCTTGGCGATGGGCACGATGGCAGCCATAGCGTCAATGTGCACGATGGCGCGTTCGTTGAAACTCCCCGGAATATGATCCACACGCTCTCGCTTTCCGAGGCTGCATCCCCTGTACGCCCGACATCCGAGACTTCTCGCGCATTTGAAAGACACAGGGACCACCATGGAGGCACATACCAGGTGCCCGAGTACACCTACCCGCCCACCTCCGCCGCCTCTGTGAGCTCACGCCACTCGCATTCGAACTCGACTTCTTCGTCGCGATACCGCGCCTCCCGGCCCCGCCAGTCCACGCCCGCTGCAAGTGCAGTTTCACCCGCAACCCCGTCATACAGAACGGCTCTTTTGCCGGGAGGGTGGCCCACGGAACAGAGCTCTTCAGCGGTGCCCCCGAATGCGCTCGGATTGTCGGAGGGCTTTTTGCCTGAGGAGCCGCATATCTCTGCGCCGACGCCCCGGGCCGTGTTCTCAGCCAGGCCATTCTTGAATTCATTCAACTCTCACTCGTGATATTTTATAGTTATGCTGTCCTACGATGTCCACCTCTCCCCGCGACGCTCTAAGATTCCCTCGTTTTCTCGCTCTTCCTGTTCACTTACTCTGGTGTTTTCCCACTGACAGTGCTGCATATGTATTATCTTTCCACGTTCCCCTCTGCCTCTACCGCTATCTATAGCCTTGCACGTTGCACGCTCATGTATCCGGCCTGACATTCCCAATTGTATTCCCACTGGATGGATCCCACCATCCCCGCCTTTCCCTCTCTTCACACCTCCGACGCAATATGTATGTATGTCACTCAAGGACCGACTCAGCCGCGCCACCCGTGGCTTGTAGGCAATCATCATCAGCCGCACCACCCCCCATTGGCAAATCCTTGCCTGATTTCGCGATACAACTGACTCTGGAGCAAGTAACATACGTCCCTTACACACTTTTTTTTAGAAATTTGCCATCAAGTATACTTGACGCAGTACTTGACGCATGCGCACTGCAGATCTAAGCTCAGTTGCACCGGAATTCACTGCCAAGGCCCAGCGCCATCTCAAGTCCTAATATGCAATCGTGGATATGTGGTGAAATAAAAAACTTACTCGTGCGAGCGCCCGGCTCTGTGACCTGCCACTGCCAGCGTCGTGAACGCACACAAGGCTTCACGCAGCTCGATCGAGCCAAACCTCTTCTTCACTTGCTCTCACACAATCATCTGCACTCTTGCCTTGCTGTTTTTTTTTTTGAATCTTCCTCTACAGCGCCGGAACCCAAAGTTCCGCGCCCAGTGCAATTGATGACCCCGACCTGGGACCAACCACACCATCGCGATATTACCGCACTTGACGACTTCAGCCAATCAATATATGACTTATACCGCGTCATGATCATCACGTCGCTTGTAGGCTAAGGCTGTTTCCGAATTCGATATAAGTATGTATATGATATCGGGGTCGGGGTCGGGACGGCGCATCCGTCGGGTGATTTATGTGCATATCGAGTTCGGCGTGTTGGGGCGGGCCAATCATAATGGCGGGACTCAGTACTTCGCCGGCGTACTTACATACTGCCTGGCAATAAATAACAACGATAACATATTGCGCGGGATACTTAAAGCACATCATGATGTATACTTATACATACTGGCATTCGCCATTTGGATTTTTTAGAACGTACTTGTGCTGCGCGGGGATGTTCTAAAATTCCAAGGCCACTTGGCGCGCATACAAGTCCTTTCCGACTCGAAACATGTTATGTATGTACATGTGCTTGCGCTCAGCGCTGCTCTCGCCACAATTCCGGCATCACTGAATCACTGAATCGCTCTACAGTGGCGTCGGTTACTTGGACTCACTCTTGCCCGGCATTCGGGAGGAAGATATCCACATACAAGTTAGATACTGTATCATACGACGCCATGTTGACGCACATCGATAGGCCTACGTGTATAAAATAGAAATTCCAAAATGTATTGGAGCACACTTTGCATTGCGATTGCACGAGCGCACACGCACATTGTAAATTGTAATTTAAGGATGACTTGAGGCTTGAAGCCGCCGTCACTACATACATACATAGTCCAGCACCGGCGTGTGCGGTCGTGGCGTCGTATCAGTATGCATGTATGCCCCATGGGCGTCTATGGGCGTGTGTCGCAGTAATTTCCAAGCTTTCCTACTTAGTTCCTGTGTAATTGCAAAAATAGATAGCCTTCCTGAAGGTGAATACCGGATTCAGATGATTCCGGTTGGGTGCCCCACCCAATGGCAAATAACTTGACAAGTATTTCAGTGTGTGTAACTTGTAAGAGCAAATTTAGGCTGGGATAACCAGCGAGGGTGGAGCGGAGAGCCACGAGGTCAGGGAGCAGTGTAGTTATAGGTGGATCTGTTGATGGGAGCCTGGATAGCGACTCGGGGGCACGCACTCCGAGCAAGAGGGGTCCAGGAGGAGGAGGGACCATGGAAACCTTAGTCGGCCGCCCAAGCAGTATACTGTACTTTGATCGATGTAATCCGTGACACAGCACGCAGCTGTTCCGAATTTTTTTTTTAAAAAAATCAAAACGACATGCACAGTAGGCTTTTTTAGCCTTTCGGATTCCTGCATATAACTTGTAAGCTGGGCTCTGGAATTTGAAACATGTACTATCGGTACTACTGCAGGTTACACCTTGTAGCGACTCGGGGGCACGCACGCACTCCGACTCCAAGAGGGGTCTAGGGAGGAACCATAGGGAGCTATGGAAACCGTAGCCCGGGGGCCGACGTCGGCCGCCCATACAGCACGCGTTCCGTTCCGTCGCATCAGGGCATGTACACGACGCAGCAGCCGTTCCGAAAAAAAAACATAAAAAAGAAAAAAAAAATCAAACCGCAAGGCTTTAGCCTTGCTCTGGAATTTGAAATATGTACTTCGGGACCACGGACCACGGACCCATGGTTACACCTTGCGTGCGTGCCATATGTCATAGCGCATAGTGGCCAACCTCATAGTATGTACATAAGTAATATTTTAGGGATCGACCCTCGCGGGTTCCTCTCAGCTCTCAGCTCTGCGCATTCACGTGTATATGGACATGTGTTCATGTACATACATACATTCATGAATCATGAATCATCGCACAAGGCACAGCCAGATGTATTTGAATTTCGCAATTACGTATGTACACGGTGTGGAGTCATGGGCACCAGTGCCATTACCATTACAATCTCCATCCCGACTAGTGATTCTGCGCCCTTGAAACCACGGGCGATCGGGAGAGGTATAATTTTAACGCCAGCGCTGCAAGGGTCGAGACCCCAGCGATGAAACCAAGTGACAATCAGCTCTAATCGCCTCGCGATCGATAAGTGAGTGTCACAACATGTATTTTGTCAACGCTGTTGGCAGCAGTAGGTACAAGGATAGATTCTTTCGAGTTTGGGGATGTAGACGTACAGCGAGGGAGGGAGAGCGGAAGTGCGGGCGGGCGATCGCAGACCACCCGGTGCAGAGTGAGAACATAAGTAGGAGAGCAAAGGGACATGGCATATTAGGATATACGGTAATATATATGGATGTGTTGTGTAGATGGTATGCGATGGATGTGATGATGAGTGGATGCATTGAAGAGTCAGTGTAAAGCAAGGGTCAGGATGGTGGGGAACAAAGGGAATGTGGCAAAGTACATAAGAAGAGTGGCGTTGGAATATGGATACGCGATAAAGTAAACAGCAGGGAAGGAGGGTATTAGGTGGGTGAGATGTGTAGATTAGCAGGTGGGTGGGTCGGTGGATTTTGAGCCAAGGTCTGTGGTGTTCATGACACGCTGGCCACCTCGACAAAGCTCCTCCAGCTCCAGGTGGTCACTGCAAAGTTCATGTTAAAGTCGACCTTGAAAGACGAAGCGTCGTCCTCGGCCTGCAAGTCGATGAAGCTGTTGAGGGGGAACCAGTCCTTGGGCGACTTGGGGGATGGGGGTGAGAGGGACGAGGGAAAGCGGCCGGCGAGGGGAGCTGTATGGGGCGGGGAAGGGGGCGGGAGGACGATGTCCTCGGGCTCGTGAAGTGCGTTGAATGTGGTACCGGTGATGGGGTGGTTGTCCTCCTCGTCGGCGTTCTCGTCATCGCTCATGCTCATAAAGTTGGGGCGGCTGGAGAGTCTGGTGCGGCGGCGGCGGGTGGAGGCGGTGCGGCCCTCGAGACGGGCGAGGGCGTGGGAGCGGTTTGATCTGCGGACAGAGGTGGAGACGGTGGAGGTGGAGTTTCGTTTGGGGAGGGGGACGACGGCGGCGGGGGCTGCGGTGCGGGTGATGACGACGGGCGACGGGCGGGCGGTGACGGGGAGATCGGGGAGGGTGATGGAGGGGGCCGGTTTTGGGTGCGGGATGGAGCGGAGAGAGTCGCGGGGCGTGGGTGGCTTGCGGGGCTTGCTGGCTGAGCGCAGGGACGGGGACTCTGCGAGATCGAGGGACAGGAAGGACCGCAGCACGGACGGGTCGCGTTTGGGCGGGCGCGCAAAGTACGCCGCCGAGTCGGTGGGCAGGCTGCCACGGCGGGCGGCGGGCGGGGACACCGGCGCCGGCAGCGGCAGCGGCGACGGCGAGCGGGACGACGAGGCAGAGAGCAGGCCCGACGTGAAAAACGGCGAGTACGGGGAGCCTGTGCGGAACATCGTGGCAACGACTCTGCCATGGCCTCGTCGCACTTATTATACCACCACTGAAACACGCCCAGATCCAATCGAGATCCACGACGCGCCCAATCTCCCATCACACCGCTCTTCACAAATTCACCTTGATGTCACCCGGATTCCGAATAGTCACTCCGGCCTGCCATCATCATTTGCCATTTGTCACTCGGCCTATCTTGTTTTTGTCTTGCCACCACCATTGTCCTTGTACTACAGTCTCAGAAATACCCCGCATCATCGCCCGTTTCTCTACATACTTGCATGTATGTACGTAACTGTTTCGTACGCTGATTTCGCGGATCATGAATTTTTTTTCTTTGTCTCGTACCCGTTTATCCGTCGCGTCACACGTCGACGCTCTCTCCAGGCCTGCAGGCAGCAACCATCTCCAGACGCACAACTCCCGATGCCCGCGCACCATGTGCTCGCGACGCTAATCTCACCAAATGAATTCGAATTCGAATTCGAACCCGAACCCCAAGTCATTCACAGTCGAAGCCACGCCAGCCAGAGTCATATCTACACAACTACAACCTTAATGAAACGAATGTATTTTAGACCCCAAGTAGTCATCCGCCACCCAATTGCAATCCATATCCCACGCCGCGTCCGGCGCCCTCCTTCCAATTCCAAGTCTAATTGCAACGCTCACGCCAATTCGACATTATCTGACTCGAGCAGTCGATGCGTTTGCGCACACGTCCATGCGAATCCGCGAATCCACCCCGCGATCTCGCTCCGAGATATCGCTTGCAGCTTCACTGGGCACCCGGCCAAGCAGAACCACTCAGCATCTATGCGTCCAACTTGAAACTTCGAAAAGGATCGCCAACCCACCAGAGCACATGACCGCGTCCCCCGAACAAAACGTGCCCGGGGCGTGCCCCTACACCCTCGACATCCAGCGCCGGCTGTATACTGAACCTTGGGCTTCTTCGCATGGTCCACCGTGTCCAGCCGTCTTCGTGTCCCCCACCATGTGTCCAGCGAATCAACCTTTGCACGCCTTGCAGTTGATCATCTTGCGGTGACCCGGCCTTGGACGCAGCTATCGCTACCTACTCGTGCTGCACCCTTCGTAATCCCATCCTCGAGGCTCCACCGCACTTACCTCCTTTCTGCGTGGTTGCCACATCGATCACACCGTCAAATCAATTCCGGATTAATCCCTTCATAGTCCCTCTATGACTCTATACTCCCGTCGCCTGTACTGGGCTTAGTGTGGCTGCCGAGTCGCCATAGCTGGGCTCCAGTTGATCCGCATCCCCATCGCCTGAACGGGCCAAACCCGTGCCCGAGCCCGAGCCCTGGTCCCGTCTAGGGTGCGGGATGCGGCGTGCGGCGTGTGCGCGATGGTGTCCCGCCTCGGAGGCCGCTACCAAGTCCCTGATACCTGATATCCGCACATACATCGTGATACTCATAGGTAAGGGACGGGAGGGAGCCCATTCAAAGTGAAACAAACCCGTCAAAGAGATCTACACAGGCGTGATCTCTTTGTTACGCGTTTCTTTCTTTCTTTCAGGGAGTGTGGGATCAATGTCTTTCTACTCAACTTGCTCGCTTGTATCAACTTTCTTTCTTTCCTTCTTTCGTTCGTTCGTCCACATGATCTCTCATCCATCGGCCGCCCAACGCACCAGAAGACAAGTCAAGTGACACATCGGACGGACGTTTTCCTAACGTACATACAGATTGCGCCAGGGTCCACCACCAGTACCATGTCACAATTAATTATTTCCCAATCCAATCGATGCAAGGAAACGTCTCGGAACCTTAAGCTTGCGCTGCCCCACAAACGTGGTTCCTGGGCCAACATACTACTAGCGTAAGGTCAAGGTTGAGCGCGAGTTACTCAGACTGGTGAAGCTTGAAGCATGAAAGCTTGACGCCTGAGGTAAGTCGATGCTTGACTAGCAAGTACTCAATACTCAGGAGCCGGGCCCATATGCCCCCGCAAACTTCCATCCATTGAAAGAATCGATACCTTGAAGATAAGGATAAACTCATCAAGTTCATGAGCTGGGGGAGGCTGGAGCCTCGGGGCTAACGCCACCGTCGACGTTGGGGTCGCGGCGCCCGAGTCGCCGTCCAGGGCCCCATCATGGCCTGGGCAAGTTGTGGCAAGGAACACGGTCACTTGCAATAAGTTAACGTTGCTACTGATGCATTGATTCATCTTGGATCCGACTCCTCGTCCTTATCGATGTCGCCCATCTAGCGTCTGCGTCTGCATCTGCATTAGGTTGCGTCGTTGCGTCGTTGGAGCTATTTCGATTGTTCTCTCTCATCTCACCTACCACCAAGCGCAGTGCGAGCGTCATAGTTGCTCGAACTTGCGCCGGGGCAATGGGCCCGTGCCCACTGTGATCTCGTCACCGCATCATGATAATATATGACAAGTACCCCGCGCAGTGTGTCGCGCCACGCACAGTATGTGGTACGTAGTACGTTTCGCATTCTGTGCTGCCATGATTTATTTCACGGCCCCAGTGAAATGCAGAATAATAATCGTTAATCTTATCGTCGTCACTAGTACTCTGTAGAAGATCTCTTCCGGACATCACCCCAGGGCCAGGGCCTCAGTCTGAGGCGGGATACTACGCACCAACTCGACATTGCGCCAGGTTACCAACACCTTCTGCTCAGACTGCCCTCGCTCTATGTCTGAGGGAAGTTGTTTTGCCCCTCAATCCCAATCCGACATGATGCCAACAACCTGCCATCCGTCACGGGCATCCAACTGCGCCGTAGTAAACCGGTTGCTGGGCACAGCTGGCCCCTGGGCACACACCAATCTATGATACTTCCCACTCCATATTAGAGCTGCTGAGCACAAAGCATCCCTCCACCCCCCCCACCGGCATTCAAGGACACGGCGGCCGCGGCCACGGCTCACGCTCCCTGAACTGCAGAATTATGACATTGGGCCCTGAATTGGACGCGTACCGACGATCTCGGCGCCTATCGTGATGCCTCGTCATCCTCCCGGTTGGCCATTGGGTCAATGGCCCCATCGGTTGATACGCCCCCCTCATCGCGAGCTCATATGTACACCCCTGCTTTGATCGTGATTCCACATGAAACGGAGCACTCACGCTAAGTAGTAGTAAGTACATACGATAGCGACTCGCCCGGCCCCCGACGTCGCGCGCCCCCACATCTCCACCCGTGACGCCCGTCGAGCTCGGCCCTGCCGCATTTTGATTTTTCCTCTTTTCTTTTCGCGCCCTGCGTGCTCGGGACGCGAGCTCGGTCTCTGTTAACGGATGAACACTTGCTGAAGCCTGGGGTGACCGTGTTGTCATGGACTGCCTGCCCTGCCCTGGGGCCTGCTCGCGCCTCAAACTCTGGACACCTCTGGAGTTGGATCGGAGACCTGAGACAGCTACTCAAGCGCTCAAGCCTCATCAGCCCTGCCTCCCACTAATGTGTGGCTTACTACCCATGTCTTACTCTAAAGCGCCCACTGCCTGCCCGACATCCATGGACCCGTATGCATCCAATCACAAACGGCGGCCAATGGTCAACGGCCATTAGCATTTGTGCCGCTTACCGACTTCACTGTCACTGGTCAAGACTCAGTACATACATGCTCGGACAGTGGCAGATCGTGGCTATGTGGAAGCGTACTTCCCCACTGGCACTCATTACAGTGACAGCTTGTGTCCCCATCAGGACTCCCCCGGGATCGGGACGGTACAACACAGCCGCGCAACCTTGCAAGGACTCAGGAGGAGCGATGGAGCGTTGCCATCCACCGAGGCCCATCGTCGACACTCTAGAGGTCACCTGGACTGGTACCGCTAATGCTATTTCGATCGGTATGGGGACGCCCAGATCGACACAGGCACGCTACGCGACACCTGAACTAGTACCGGTACCTGCTGCTAGGTGAAGACGACCAGATCGACAGCTACAGCTACTACCTACATCTTATCTGTGTGGAACTCAGGCTTGCCGCTTGCGCTATGCTGAGTGACATCGAACCCCAGTGGAGATAGGCTCTCGCTCAGTTCCGTTCGACCGTATGCTTCAGCGCCCAATGTCCAATGCACTCGTCATAAAACGCATCATCGATGAGACCTCGCACCGCATCTGATTCTCTCTCGAATCTTGTCACTACGGTACCCCTGGCGCGTACGCCGCTCGTGTAATCCCACCGTGCACTTATTCATTCGGAGTTTGGTGTGGTACCACTGTACTGTCACGGTCATTTTTTTGCGCCTCTCACTAGTAGCTGGCTTTTCCCAAGAGCCTCCTGGCCTGGCATGCACGCCAGGACTCAGCTCGACTCTCCAGGCATGTTGACACTGTTTAAAGTAAATGACCCCTCCTCAGAGTCACCTTGTGATCTACACTGGCGCTCTGCGCCATACGCTGAGCGACGATTTGGGACCTGGATTTGGGACCTGGATCTTTAATGAGACAGATAGGCTCCTTCAGGCGGCTTGGCTCGTACGCGCACGACTCGGAGGCCACTGCTGCGTTGAGCCTTAAGGTTAATTCATGATCATTGACTTCAAGGTTCAAACGTAGACAAGCTATTTCATCGATCGACAGTGAACAGGTCGGACCAACTGACCAATAACTTTCCTTGGACGTGACTTGGTGATGCTTGAACAGCTGAATAGCCTTACCTGTCCCGCCGTGCCTCATTGCGACATCCTGGTCCCAATGATAATGTTCACATGGACATTATTCATTAGCGCTAAGTAAGTAGTGGTTGGCAGTTGCCAGCCCCGATATCTCCGTTCAGCGCTCGCGTGAGCTGGGCGCCCTCTCGGCTGCCAATGAATCAGGGCGAGGCAGGCACACAGCGCATGCTTTAGTGAAAGACATCCCGAGTTGGGGAGATGATAGATCGATCGGGGGGTTGGTTGCTATCCAGATTCAGAAGTCATCGCAAGAGTTAAAGAAGACTTGAAGTTATTGTATGATATCAACTCCTATGCTTATTGTTGTCTTTTCATCGCGCACATGTCTGTCTGTGATTTGCGATATGGACACCGCATCTCCACGCATGAAGGGCACACCGAAGCTTTCAAAATCAGTTAATCGCCTGTCCACCCAAGACGCCTTAAATCCCGTATACACTCCTCCCTTTCCCGCTGTACCCTAGTCCAATCCTCAATGACCTGCCCGAAGCCACCACCCTTACCATGCCCGTCAACCAACTTCAACATCTGCTCATACTCCTCGAGCTGCCGATCCAACTGTGCCTCTTCTGCGCGCATCTTCCGCTCCTCCGCCCTGAGCTTAGCATGTGCGGCGGCCAGCGCGTGCGCCATCGTGTTGTTTTTCGGACTCGGGTTCAATTTGGAGGAGTTCGGCACCTGGTAGTCGTAGAGCGCGTGGGTGGAGCGCGCGCGCATCAGGGAGAGCTTGATCAAGGAGGCTTCGATCCGTGTTGCGAGGAGCTCGTCTGCGGCCGCGCGCCGAACATTGAGCTCTGGAGGGTGTGTCTTGACTGCATGTGCCAATGCTGCTTGTGATCGGGTGTGCGCCTGGAGGTGCAAGTAAACGAGAGATATCTTATCAGATGGACTACACCCATGATCGAAGTCACGGTATTTCCAGATTTAAATTTTATCACTGTTCACCCACCTCACCAAGTTCTTGTGCAAGGCCTGCGATGCGGGCGTAGGCTACGGTTATCTTGGCCCGTATTTCTTCGGTAGAATCCTTGTAGGATTCGATGGCCTCGGGGAGACTATGTCCCAAGGCATGTCGTTCGTCCTCGCCGAGGTTTTGCCAGTCTGAAGAAAATTCATGTCAGCTGTGGCATACGCAAAGATCGAGGCTCATACCGAAATCTGCATGGAAAAACTCGGCTATGGAGCGAAGAAGGTCTTCCAGCTCCTCCTCGAGGCGTAGCAGAGCCCGTGGACTGAGCTACAGCAGCACAAGCACATGGCGTCGGAGCTTGAGCGGAAACATGGTGGAAAATAGCACACCTCAGAATGTTGCGGTGATAGGCCAAAGCGCAGGATGTCGTCCTCGGGGAGTACGCCCGTCCACTGTGCTACGTCCTCCGACAAGTTGACGTCTACGTCCCCAAAGTCCGAACGGCCTTCACCGCCGCTGTCTGCGCGGCCAAGAGGATGATCATTGAGTCTTCTGGACCTGGACGCAGCTAGAACGCCGGAGAGGGTGATTTCGCGCACGAAGGTCTATGTGGGGTAGTGGTGTCTGTGCGATGATTGGGCGACGAAACGCTGTACCTGGCTGATAACGTCTGGCTCATCGCGTGCGATTTCAAGAAGAAGGTGGCTGCAAAGTTTCTCTTTGAAAGGCATGGCTTGCGTAGTTTATGGGCGCTGCTACGATCATGGGGGGATGGACCAGGGCATCCTATGGACAAATGCGGCACGAAATGTCACGGCACGTGACTGTCACCGAATCCATCCCTCAGGGCGTCCTCCGCCCTGTCCCAATCCGAAGTCAAACATTACTCTCTCTCAATGATCTCCGCTGCCCTCCGGCAACCACCATGCCATCCTTTTACACTTTCTGTTCTCGATCGCCCGTTCTCCCCCAAGATAATATCATCAGCTTTCTATAAGCGACGCAGGGTCAACGGCTGGCACCACCAATATCACCTTTTTTGGCGCCTTGCATCTCTCTCCAATGTCGGTCAAACTGCCTGTGGAACTCTTCTTCGAAATATTTAGAGCAGCGTGCACAGACGATGGAACGACAGGCAGGGCCCTCTCCCTCGTCTCGCGACACTTTCATGGACTATCAAAGGAGTTCAGGCTCCAGTCAGTAGCCGTAGTCGGCGCGTGCCAGCTGGACGCCTTTGCGGCCCATCTGGCAGCTATCCCTACACCTTCTCGACGTGTTCGTCATCTCTTCATCTCACTTATTCGGGAGTCAGCGCCCAAGAGGAGCAAATGTAGAAGATTCAAAACCCGGACAGACGATTTTTGGGAAGATCAAGTATGCCTTTTTTCAATGCTTTGTGGCATCATTTCTGACCACAATCTAGGGATCTGCCTCTGTAACGTTAAACAGGATCTTGAAGTCCATTTCTCCAACACTCGAGACATTCCATCTTGTCTCTAACATTCCACGCACCTCCATCCTTGTCCGCGTACCGCTCCCGCACCTCCGCAGCCTCACAATCTACGGGCCCATGCATATCTACGATCATTTCACCGACGCGCCCCCCCTTCCCGTCTTCCCGTCCCTCTGCCACTTGAATCTGAACTCCTTTTATGAATACCCTCGTACAATGCTGGAGGACATATCGCGCCAGGCACCTTCACTACAGAACCTTTCGTTTACCCCGACACGCCCAGTGTGCTTCCTACCTCAGGACTTATCTCGAGCCCTTAGGCACGATGAATGCGCCCTGGAGGACACTTTCGCCGTCCCCTCCTCCCTGGGTCAGATTCTGGTGCATGTTGGGCCGGATGACAAAGGGAATTTGTGGATCAGGGCCTCACAGCGCGTCATGCTTGATAGCTTGTCGAAGATCATGGAGACGGACAAGAGGGTTACCGTGGTGGGCTGGAAACATCTTCATGCTTATCAGGAAACGAGGGAGCGGTGGGTGCAGAACTGGGACTCCCGGTGATGAGCATTTCCATGGGATATTATATTTATGACTACCTAGAAGCTTGTATTAGAGGATATACCTATCAACGATAACCACTTGGCCCAGGCGACGGGGGAGGTTTTGTCGACGAAGCTGCTTTCAGAAGAGTCTGGAGTCCTGCGCCGATCATCCCACCGAGTCCCCCACCTATGAGCCTCGCCGTGCTCATGCTCGCAGAAAGCCCTTCCACGGCCTTGGCAGCCATGTTCCACCCCGCTGCTGCCCGATCGACCTTGTGGTCCCGAGCACCCGCAGTCATCATCAACGCTGCCTTCACAGAGTCGAGCTCGTTGAGCACCTCGACCCCGACGGAGCGTGCCCAGACGATGGGCTCGGACGTCGTGGTGTAGAGCTTATGCAGCTTGTCAATGGCGCCCATCAGCGTGTGGTTTTCGAAATACCGCTCTTGCGCATAAGGGAGAAGTGCAGTGTACGAGCCTGCGTAAATTTGTGAGCGGAATACCGATGCACGCGTAGATGGACTTACCGACGTCGCCGCCCTTCTCCAGCGCGTCTTGCACGCATCTGGTAAGACACTCCACGTCCGCAAGCCCCATGTTCAGTCCCTGCCCTGCGAGCGGGTGAACCGTATGCGCCGCATCACCAACCAGCACCGTCCGGCTCCCCGCCCCCTCTCCAATATAGCTCTCGGTGTGGTTAAACCGTAGCGGGAATGTGGCGACCGTCCCTGGCTGCAACGACGTCACAAGTGGCGGCACTATCTCCGAGTCGGCCGCAGGCACACCCGCCGCTGTGTCCGCAACTGCCCTCACCGTACCCGACGCATATGCCGAGTTCGGGTCGATACCGTGCGACGACTCGCGCCATTGGATCTCGGACTGCAGTTGCTCTGCAGTGAGAGGTGCACCTGCGGCGTGTCCTTCGATGAGCCGGTCGTACAGGTATCGCAGGGATAGCTCGGGCAGGCGGAACGCCGCGTTGATCATACTCGCGAGAACCGCTGGCTCCGACTTCGTGAGCGCCGCCGCGACGTGTGGGCGGGTGCTCCATACCAGAGAAGACACGGTTGGGGATAGAGGGAGGAAAGCGATGGGGCCTGTGGGTAGAAATCTCTGGTATGCGGTGGTGTTAGGACCCTGGAAAGCGCCGCGCGGAGGGTGCACCATCGTCGCGACGATGCCTTGGGTGTCGTAAGACCACCCGAAGGAGGGGATTTGAGCGTAGGTGCGTACAGGGGAGTTGAACCCGTCTGCGCCGATGAGGAGCCGCGCGCGCAGGGTGCGCCCGTTATCGAGGTGCACTAGTGGCCAGCCGCCTGATGATTCGGTGTCGCGGATGATGGACGAGACTTTCGTCTTTTCGAGGAGTTGGACGGTGGGAAGTGTGTTAAGGTGGTGGAGAAGCCCGCGTTGGAGGTTGAGGATTTCGGTGAGGCGCGCCATGCCTTCGTGTGGCCTTGACAGACCGATTTCAGACGCTGAGAATGTTATGCGCACATCTGATACGCCATCCCAGACCTATTGCAAGATTTAGGAATTCATGGTAAGGGATATTGGGCTGGCCTCGTACCTGCATTTCTTCGACTGGGGCTGTCCTCAGGGTGTCGACACGGCTCCAAGCACCAATTTCTGGGAACGTAATTGAAGGATGCCATTATCACTCTCGTTGATAGTACACACCTTTAAGGAATGCTTGTGATGTATTCGTGAGGGATACGACTCGGTTCGAATATGTCCCTAGAGGTGGTGACCACTCCCGCACTTTGGAAAGATCGCTGCCTTCGACCAAGGTCACGCGTAAATTCTCGCGAGCACTCCGCGAGGAGCCTTTCGTAGTTTCAGTTCATATACAGCAATGTGTGGCCGAAATTGGGCGTACCAAGTGCGCCTGCGAGAGTAAGCCCTACTGGCCCTCCTCCGACGATTACGACGTCACATTCTTCATGAGGTTCGCTGTGTGCCGTCGAGAACGGTCGAGTTCGAATGCTCGGCGAGATCCCCTGGAGGCATCTTGGATTTCTGGCACCCAACCAATACGTCCTGGAGGGTGCGGCTAGCGCCATGATCGCCGTCGTCGGGAGCAGTGTGCGGCACGTGCGGCCGTTTTATGTACGTACGACATCGATCGCCTCGATCACATCCACCGCAGCGACGACGCACAGCCTGCGCGCGCTTCTAGCTTCAACATACCATGGCCGTGGCTGCAGCTCCCGTATCAGCTGCGCAGGCAATTGGCGAATACCTGCAATCACCGGACGACCTCGTCAAAATCAGCGCGTACAGGAAGAAACTGGAGAAGGAGAAGGCGTCCATTGATGCCAGGCTCAAGAACGGCGTCAAGGAACAGCTACATGCGACAAGAGAGGGATTGAGGAAGCTCCTTGGTACCCGCGACAATGTCCAGGCTATCAAGGACGAGATGGCTACTATGGACAGGCAGTGTATGGACCCTCAGAATACGGTATCTACGTTTGACCAAATCAGCCGAGTGAGTTGCGTGTCTCAAGGCTACTGCGTGTCGTCTGACAATGTATAGGTCTCTATGGTCCACCGCAACTTCCAGTCCACGGAGGAAATGGTCAACAACTTGCTAGAGATGGCCTCTAAGCTCGACGTGTTGGAGAGATTACTCGCAGAAGACAGCGCCGACATCCTGGGTCCTGCCCCGAATCTTCTTGCCATACATTATCAGCTCAACCAGCTCGAGGCGTTCCGAAACCACACCATGCACCAGGCTAAGAAGGCGTCACCGAGCTCACGGTCTACACTGCAGCGCTGGTTCGAGCGTCTGAACCAAATTATATCGGCTTTTGACGAATATATCCTCGAACTAGCGCGCAACATCCTGAACATCGTCCGTGCTGGCTACCCTGATGTAGTGGTCCGTTTGATTAAGATAGCGGAGATTGAGGGCAAAGAGGACGAGAAGGTGCGTCTTCGATGCGATGTAACGCACAGTTCACAGTGCTGACCCTTTCTTACAGGCAATTGTCATTCGTCTTGTAAAAAAAGCTGCCAAGTGGAGCGCCGCATCAAAATTCAAGTCAATGCAGGCCAACGCTCGTGTCATCAAACACTACCGCTCCAAAATCACAAAGGCAATCACAGAATCTATCAAGGAGAAATTTCTGGAAGCGTACAAACATGACGAGCAAGACCCCGCCATGTTCCTTTCCAATCTTACTTGGATATACCAAGACATCATCCGCATCGAAGAGGACGTCGTTCCCTGCTTCCCCGCGGAATATGAAATCTATTCTCTCTACATCCGAGAATACCACAAAGCCCTCAACAACACAATCAAGACGCTCGCCTCGTCTTCACCGGAAGCCAGCGTCCTCCTCACGCTGTTCGAGTGGCTCAAAGAGTACAAGCAGAATATGAAGGAGCTTAATGTTCCCGCTGACCTCCTCGAGCCCCCGCTTCTGGACGGCAAAGAGCAGTCGCTCATCGAAGACTACCTGCAACTCATCGTGAAGAAACTCGACGAATGGTCTGCTAACCTGATGAAGACGGAGGTCGCAGAGTTTACGAAGCGCGAGGAGCCACCGGAGGTGGACAGCGATGGCCTCTACGGCATGCAGGGCGCGGTCATCCTCTTCCAAATGGTGAACCAGCAAATAGACCTGGCGACGGAGAGCGGCCAGGGCGCAATCCTCGCGCGTGTCGTCAGCGAGGCGAACCGCGTGATGAAGGGCATCCAGGAGCAGTGGGTCAAGACGATCGATAGTGAATTCAAGAAGCAGATGGAGAAGCCCGAAGAGGTGGAGGGCGGGTTGGTGGAGTACTGCATTGCCCTGGCGAACGACCAAATCAAGTCCGCTGACTACGCGGAGGCGTTGCTTGCGCGGCTGGAACAGCTCGTGTCGGAGAAGTACCGCGTCACGATCAACGAGCGCCTGAACGACGCGATCGACGGGTACTTGGACGTCGCGAAGAAATGCACGCAGACGCTCATTGAGATGATCCTCAACGACCTGAAGCCCGCAACGAAAGGTCTTTTTCAGCAGGTGTGGTACGATGGCATCATGGTCCAGATTGTGGAGACAATGCGCGATTATATGACCGACTACCAGAGCTATCTCAACCCGTCACTCTTGGAACTCCTCATCGAGGACCTCCTCGACGCCTTCCTCGTCTTTTATCTCAACGCGCTCGCCAATTCGTCGAAACTCAAAATGCCTGCTGCTACAGAACGAATACGAGAGGATGTTGGGCTCGCATTCTCGTTCTTCAGCACGCTCAAGCCCGCCAAGGAGGTTGAGGAATACTTCGAGGTGGTGGAGATGATTCTGGCACTTCTAGAAGCCTCAAAGGATATGGTGTTCCTCTCATTCTGGGAGTTCGCCAAAGTGCATGGGCCGAACATCAATTTCGTCGAGGGACTCATGAAGACAAGAGGCGACTTCGACCGGTCCGCGGTGAACGAAGTAATGGAGAGTGTCAAGCGGAAGGTTAAGGACGAGGGCTTGACAGATCGTATGTCAATTTCTCGAATCCCTTGTTGGACGTTGGCTCACTTGCCTTGACAGCTGCGGAGCCCACGATAATGAAGAAAATAAACATCCAAAACTCATTCTCACGATTCTTGCAACGCACGACATAGGCGTCTTCCGGGTTCCCTTTGCCACGATTGTACTCTCTATCGACACCAACGACATCTGTACTGCTATTGCTACACACGGACTGAGTACCTTGTATTTTATCTTACGACATAAAATAGATGATACATTTTTCTATTCTAACGTTCTTTCACTCTGTCTTGTCCTTGTCGACGGTCCTTTGAATCGACCTGTCTGGGAGCGCCGCCGCCACTTCGTCGATCTTTTTGAACTGCCAGGGGAAGCGAGCAGGGTAGAGGAAGGGACGCAGGTCGAATCCTAAGTAGGAAAAGGTAAGTGGAAAGTTTCGGTCTTGGTTCTGCTTCTTACTGTTGTCGTCAGGACTGTAAGACTCCTGTCATGAACCGCCTTCAGATAAAGAAGAGTAATTCATGGGTAATTATAGGCATACCGCGTGATACGAGGGAGTGAGAGTTGTCATCTTGTGGCGATTCCTGGCGTGCTCGAAGAAGAATAGCTTCACTTTCTCAGCGATCTTTAAAAGGTCATGTGTCAAACCATTGGCTGAACAGGGCAAGTAAAAAGTGCAAACCTGGGTGGGCGATAAGAATGACCCCCATTCGTGGATCAACTTGGTAAAGGTGCTGTAAGGTCCGCATTTTTCAACCTTACGCAACCTTCCAAAGACGGACAGTTCGTCATAAGTCATGCCCATGTCAGCCTGGAAGAAATGAATGAGCTTATTGTATATTGCATTCGATGTGGAAAAACCTCATCAGACTGAACATAGGTTTCGGTGATGGGCTCGAGTTCAGCTGTCGGTACTGCACTCAAGAAGCTGAAAGCATATTTTTCAAGGAGCACGGATGGCGCAAGAACTCAATTTAACCTACCTTCCTAGAATTGGCATGTCGAAGAAGTGCTGGGCATAGGCAATGAATTTCTTCAAATCGGTTTTGCTAATACCACCAATCGGATTGAGGTCAGCTGGTAGGCAAGTCAGTTGAAGGTAAGCCTACCAAATGAACCGGCGTACCTGAAGAGCAGTCATATTTCGTCAAATATCCACGAAGGCTGTAATTAATTATTATCAGCATTTTGGCTAGTTAGAATGCTTGTTGTTGCAGACCTCTCGTCAACATTGGCGCTACCCAGGACAAGAAGACCGCCTGACTTCCCTCGCACAAAAGGCAGAAGCTGGGCAAACATGTATGCAAGCACCATCCGAAGCCTTGCCTATCGCCACAAAAAGAGTCCGGTGAGTATAGTGCAATAAACCGGTTCAAGGGCAATCTACTTGGATATTTTGAAGGGCAAGGTTTTCTGCATTGGACCCTCCGTGGCTTCTGAACTGTGGCCTGACTCCAGTTACGAACCCAAACAAGTTCCGCACTGCTGTGACTACAGTATCCATGTTCAAGTCAACGTGGTAGCTTATTAGGGCGATGAACTCTTCAGCGCCTTGCCTAACAGGCAACATTTGGACATACCTTCCGATAGCTTCGGCAAGCTGCTTTGCCCGCTTCCGAGTCTCCGCACTCGAGTTTTCTGTACCCATGTAACACGTATGAAATATCCTGCCTGTGAATTCTCGCGGATCAACTGGAACATATGTGGACTCCTTCGGCTCTCCAGTAATGCGCCTGGCATCTGCAATTACTGCTTGATCTATTTTCAAGAGCATGAATGATGCAACACGACAGACACAAGTGCAGATACCTACCTCCACGCCTCGCAGCTTCAGTGACGAGCCGAGCCATCGAAAACACAATAACGGCCGTAGCGCAACTGTCAATCCCGCCACTGAGAGGAACGAAGTATCCCTGGGTTCGCGAACGCCTGAGGTAATCCCAAAGCCAGCACGCTGGTCCTAAACTGTTCTACGTCAGATCTTTATTCACAAGAACGAAAGAGAACGTACGCTATTTCTTCTTCAGGCGAGTGGTATCTGACATCAATCGATCTGCTGCCAATCAGACTGACTGTGTCCTCTTCGTCAACCTCATCGAACTTGCCCCGTGTTAGCGCAAAGGGAACCTCGATTCTGTGATATCTCTCGGCCTGAGCAGCTTGCATACTCCTGCTGCTCTTTGCGCGATGGGCACGGACATCCTCGATATCTATAGTGGCGCTGACAACTTCCACATCATTCAGTGAGAATTGCGACCCTTGCGCCACGATCCGTCCGTTAACGGCAATCATGGCGCATCCATCATAGTAGAGGCGGTCGCCATCACAACCTTGCTGGTTGGCGTATAAATAGATGCCCCCCAACTTTCCAGTTGTCAGTTTCAAAAGGCCTAAAAACGCATCGTGTTTATTTACCTTGAGGGTGGCTTCCTTGATTAGTTCCACTCGGGTGTATAATTTACGAAGTTCGTGGTGACTTCCGCTAGAGTTCGTAAATATCTCGACGCCATCAAGTCCCATCAGGATATGAGGGCTTAAAAGGAGTCAGGCCAGTGTTCAATACAGAAAGTTCAAGTACGCACCTGGCAGGTGTGAACAGTTCTTCACACAGCTCTACACCGAAGCAAGTATCCAGCGTGCTCACGACCGCATCACCAAAAGGGACTTTCGTCTGATGGAAACGTATAAGTGGAAGCTAGAGTTGAAAAGCTCGATACCAGACCTGTTTAGTTACTGCTTGTATGATCCTTGGGAGGTAATGGTCTTCCCATTCCCTATGTTTCATCCATGGAGTAAAGTATCGGAGTTCACGGTAGTTTCCATCGTTTGCCATCCACATTTTGGGTCGGATGAGCAGTATTTTGCGGTCATGGATAATAACACGGCAGTTGTAGATGACGTTCTTATGAACGACAGGCCTGCAGTAGCCAATGAGTCGTGACTGCAAGGACTTGCCCCATGACTTACATGCCAATATCGCAAACGATGCCCATTGTCTCCTCTGAAGACAAGATCTTCGCCAACACCTCCCAGGAATGAAAGACGGTATCGCCTGTTCAGGGTGAGTAAGAGGGCCTCTTGCCTCCGATTTGGGGTAATTGATCACCTTCTAAGAAATGATCAAGACATCCGTAGCCTCTGAACAAAAGGTCAGAGCCAGTAGCACTCAGAGTGGAGAACGAGAACGAACGGGATCTCCAGCTCTGGGCCAACCCGCAGCGTTGCTCCTCGGTCCTTCGCGATCGCGATACTTGCGAGGATTCGCTCAAGATTCCCCTGAAGGACTGTCACTCACATCAATCAACGCTCGAGACGATGCGAACTGACCTGAAAATCCAGTGCCCATTGGTTCAAGGAACTGGGTTTCATGAATCAAAGTACGTCCTCATAATGAACCGCACTGGCCATACCATCTGAAGCATTCAGTCAATACCAGGATCAAGTATTGGATTATTTCGGCCTCACGTTGCCAAAGTTACTAGATGTCCCATAAGGGCCTGCACCAGAAGTTCTTGGATTGTGGTGTAATGCAGGATCGAGTCCCCTCGGACCGATCAGAACCGATCGCATACTTGCTTAGTCACCGTAGTCACTGAATGCGATGAGCGATGAGAATTTGACACTGTTGGATGTAGAGGTCTAGTATGTAATTATGGAAAACAAACATGGTATATGATGCGTAAACGAGGTCGTGTAAGTATAATAGGCGCGTGCGCGAGAACAGTACAATAGTGCACAGAGTTTATGTGGCGTAAGAGGGAGGTCCTGATCAGAAGGCTTAGTTTATTTGCGCTGAAATGTAGATGTAAGACAAACGTACCAGCTGGAGAACCAGACTGCAGCACAGCGATGAGAGAGGCCTTGTCTTCGTCTGAGAGATTATCTGCAATGCGAGCGAAGCCGTCAATAGTCGCTTTTCGATCCTCCTTCGTCAGCTCGATCAGGTGGCGCATGAGATGGTCCGCCTTGAGCCGGAGAACTGTTTGCGATAGATCGAGGTCCTCCAGGGTCTCCGCAACCACCCGGTTTTCAGTGTCGGGCTCAATGTTCGCCAGAGAGTTAAGCAAACGAGAGCGGTACTCGGGCGAGGAGCCTGGCGACGCTTCCGCGAACTCAGCCAATGCAGCTGACCTCGCAACGCGTGCTCGGACAGCCCAGTAGAAGTATCGGCGGGCGTCTTTCCAGACCGCGGCCTTAGCACAGCCCTTGGCTTCCATGCGCCCAGTACGACTACAGCAAAACCGTCATTCAATAAGGTCGAACAGGTGGACGAAGGACTTACTCGTGGAGATCAGCGTAGAGGAGGGCGATTTGCTTGTACGTCGGCTGAAGGAGAGTTTCCCGCTTCGTCAACTCTGCGGTGGCTGCAGCCTTCTCCTCGGCACTCTTAGACGGGTCCTTGGTGTCCCGCTTGAGGGACGCGTAAGTGGAGTCGAGGCGTTCCATGAGGCCCAGAACCTTGTCACGGCGCAGCTTGATCTCGACAATGCCCTCGGGTTCAAGGACACCGGCGCGGGCTTCAATGTCGGCGTACATCTCCATCTGCTCCGAGTTGATGGAAGGATCGAGGACGACCCATGCACCGCCACGCAACTCGCCGTTGGGCACGATATAGACGAAGACGGGCTGCTTGTAGCTGGAAAGGCCGTCGACGATCTTTGAACCCTGCTTGAGAACCTCGTCGTACATGTCCTGCTGACCACCAGAGAAACCACGCCAGTTGGCAAAGATGATGAGGGGGAGACCTTCGCGGTTAAAGTCGAAGATGGCCTGCGCGGTCTTGTAGGCAGAGTTTGGGTACCAAACTTGACCAGCCTCCATGATGCGCTGCTCGAACGAAGCGGGATTGGCAGGGTCGGCAGGAACGATGCGTTCGATGGTGCGTGTTTCGACGGCAATAACACCCATGGGAATACCTCCGAGACGAGCGCGTCCAACGACGACGGTCTGCGCCCATCCGCTGAGCGTCTCCTGGAACGATCCCTTGTCGAAGAAGCCGGAGAGCCACTCAGACGACTGCTCGTCAACTTTTCCCTCAATGAACCATCTGGGGTCGTAAGCACCTTTGGGAGGCGTGTAACCGATGTCGCGATCCCAGTTATCGGAAGTCTCGCGGACGGGCAGAGCGCCATTTTTGACCTCGGGAACATAGGACAGCCAGTCGAGTATTTGTGTGGCGCCCTGCAAATCACTGCTCGCGGTGAGATGGGAGACACCATTCTTGAACATGATTTGGGTACCGCCAAGCTGCAGGTTAGAGGTGTAAACCTCCCGACCCAGAACTTTGTTCAAAGCTCCCGCGCCAGTGAGGATGATGGGCTGGCCCTCGACCTGCACCGCACGCTCGCCGAGACGAACGAGGTAGGCACCGATACCGACCGACCGAGCAGTGACGAGGGTGATGGTAAAGATGTCGTCGTAAGCGCGCGAAGTCTCTCCAGCAATCAGACCTGATCCCTTGAGAGACTCAACACCGAGGCCGTCTTGGAGACCAATAATATCTGTGATCTTGTGGCGACGCTCCCCACCTTCCTCGATCTCGACAGTGTGCACAGCATCGCCACCCTTCTCCTGGAGCTTAAGGAAGTTTTCGGGAGTAAGGTAGAGATAGCTCATGCCCTTTTCCGGCTGAGAATCGTCGTTCCATGCAGCGGAGAAGAGAGGGAAGAGCTCTTCAGCGATGCCAATGCGAGCACCAGAGTTGGCTGAGAGGTAAATGCGGGGAAGGCCTTGCTCGCGGGCGTATTGTGTGACGAGGTAGAAGAATTGGTCTTCGATGGGGCCAAAGGAACCGATCTTGTACGTTATGTCATTGGCGACAACGATCACTTTGCGACCGTCGGGGTATTCGGGAGTCCTGAGGGTGAAGACCCAGGCCACCATACCAAAGGCATTGTTACCTGGTGCACGGTCCACTTCCGTGAGCTCGTCGTGCTCGTCTAAAACAAGTTCGCGGTGTTCGAGGAAGACCTTCGGCAAAACCAGAGAAGCGTCGGTGTTCCGAGCGTTGTTCCAAACATTATGCAAAGCCTTTGAAAAGAGGTCGGGGAAGTCGTACACGTAGGTGGTCCCAATGAGGTGAGCCTGGTAACGTTTGGGCTGCAGGGATTCCTTTGTTGGATACGCCTGGTGAACAGGTTGGAGATGGAGTGGGCCCTTCTCGCCAATCGACTTAAGGATGGTCGTTCCCTTGTCGGTGGTGATTTCTTGGTATCCGTGGTAGTTGACGATGAAACCGGACACGTTCTCGATGATGCACCGAATGGGAGTGACGTTGCCTTCGCTATCTTCCAGAGCTATCCTAATCTCCGAACCGGTTACATGAAGACGCCAGAGGCGCTTGCCGTGGCGCTCAATAAATCCAGAGATGGCGGCGAGAACATCCTCGTAGGTGACGGCGAGGTTGTAGACGAAGTTCATGAAGATGTGGTTGCAATCTGCGCTACGGTGTTCGGCACTGACGACCTCGAGTGCATCTAGGACACTGGTGACAAGGCGATCCGTCTCGGAAATGAGATATTCCGCGGTGCTCATGGTGCCTCTCAGGCGGCCAGGACGAACGAGAGCACGGACAAAGAATCGGTTGTCGAGTTGATTCTCCCTTGCGATAGCGTGATAGATGTGGATCTGCTTGGCCTCCACGAAGCAGGGCTTCAAATTATAGTTGGAAAGGCGACTGAGCTCCAGTTGGAAAGCGAGGGCAGGCTCGATGTTACGAATGGCCTGCTCTTCACCCCAAGTTCCTTCGAATTCCCGCAGGGTATAGTAGACTGGGTATTGGCTTGGGCGACATATGAGAATCGAGATACGTCGGACCCCGCGGGTTTCGAGGACCTTCTTGTTGGCGTTGACGAATTGGGTGATGGCCGGAGCCCATTCACTCTCAGAGAGATCGTCTTCATCCCGGAAAATACGGAGAGCAATGTTGAGGACATTAGGGGCTTGGCTGCCTGCACCATAACGATGGGAGAACTCGTCGGAGTCAAATAATGGGACATGTGATGCGACTCTCTCAAAGCCCTGTGAAAGAGCAGCGAGATTGGGGAAGGAGGCGATTGCACCAGTCCGGACAGGCTGCGACTGGTGACGGTTGATCATGTAGGTCAAGTCGCTAACAGAGCCAGAGCGGCGATTCTCCCTGCAGAAAAAAGTGAGATCTCCTTTCATCAAGGATATCATAGATTACGTACCCGAAAGAAATACGGGGAGTGGAGGGAGGAGAATGGGACTGTCCAAGGTTGAAGCGCCAGGTGACGATGCTGGCTTCCCCATCATCAAGAGAGTCGCCTTCCTCGTAGTCGATGGAGAGCAGGGTATAAGCCCTGTACGCCCGGCGAATGTAGACCTCGAGGGCAGCTGGGCAAAGGGGTGAACAAAACACAAATTAGAACCAGAAACAACGCACCCAGAGCAACCATAGGATCCTCATGGTTGAAGAATGCAGGAAGGACATCGTAAACAGTATACCGGGAGTCACTCAATTCCTTAAGCACCTCGGCAGAAGGGGTCCTGCTTCCATGTCAATGCGGTGCGCAATCGCGAACCGAACAGTACCTACCTCGGTTCGTGCCCTTGTTCACCGTAGTAGTTGTTGGTGACGGAATTCTTGAGAACAGACTCCATCTGTACGAGACGCTCTTCGTAGGAGGGCATCTGGCCAAGAATAAGAACCTCACGGGCCTTGAGCGAAACGGAGGTGGAGGATCTGAGCGTGGTCAAAAAAGTACTATGGCACTGAAGAAGCAGGAGGCTCACTTTGCTTCGAGGGCAGCCAGGCCTTGCATGGTCTGGTAAAGAGCGCTCTCAGGGTTGGACACGTTGATACCGCCGGTTTTAACGTAGTCAAGGATAGCGAGGACCAGCTTGGCTTTACTTTGCGCTTTGATGTGACTCAAAACGAGGCTCACGACTTTGTCAAGCTCATCCTTGTGCTGTTCACGGAGAGCCAGAACGCGTGCCTCGATGCTGCCACCGAAGAGCTTCTCGGTAGCCTCATAACGCTTTAGGAGAGTGGCAATGACGGTTGTCTCATGCCCTTTTAGACCGTTCTGGAACCGGTCCAGGACATCGGACAGTGCACTGAGCGACGCCCGGAGCATAGTGCGATCCTGAGGGAGAACGTTGTCCTGGATGTAGTGTTCGACGATCTTCTTAATACGGACGGCTGGGAATTCCTGATTATCACCCTTGGCCTTGGCGGCATCGATAGCGTGGCGCACGGCCTCCTCGAGTTTGGCGGGCATGCGACCAGAGAGGGATGAAAGGATGGCATTAACTTCAGAATGTGGAAGTTCAGGTTCATGGAGGACGTCGATGAGGTCCTTGAGCGTGGAGGCCATGATGGCCTGGTTGTCGAAGCCATCCAGAATATCGTTAAGGATGGTTATGCAGCGGATGTACCTCTGGTGCGGCTTGTTACCGATGACTCCCGGAACGCCCATGGCAGGAAGTTGGCCTTCGAAGGGCTTCGCGTGCTTGACGCGAGCGGGGTCGTCGAGAGTTAGGATTCCGAGAATGTCGCCAGGCTCCAGAGAGACTCCAGGCTGTTTGATGAGTTGTACAACACCGTCCTCCGATGCAACCAAGGGCATATACATCTTCATGACCTAGAAACGCGCGGTTAGAATCTACGAATCGAAAGAAGAATCCTTCACTAACCTCAATCTCTGCGTATTGCTCACCGGCGTTGACGTGATCTCCACTTTCAACGAAGAAGCGGATGAGTTTTCCAGGACTGGGACTCCTCAGCTGAGTGGGGTCGTTCTCTTGCTCAATCAAACAGGTCTTGGCATCGACCATCAGCCGAAGGGCACCAACTTCCTCGCGCCAGTAGACCGAGTGACTCTTTCCATCCAGGAGGACCAGAAGACCGCCGTCAGCAAGGGGGCGGGCACCCACCATTGTGCGGCCACCGTTGAGATAAAGGGTCCAGACGGTGGCAGAGGAGCGGGCGGCGGTGAAGGAATAGCGGGTGTTCTCGTAGATGAAGTCGATGCCAAAGACAGTCTTGAGGACATCGCGCGCGGGGACTTGGCCCTTATCGAGAACGCGCTTGTACTCGGTCCAACAAGCCTCGGAGGCAAGATACGCCTTGGTCACAGCACCACAGATGACGGCAAGAGTGGCGTCAGGGCGTTCTGCAGTCAGCTTGTTGCTGATGAGAGAGTCAAGCCATCCAGTGGTAATGGTGTTCTCTTTGAAAGCCTCCAGCTCGAGAAGTTTGATAAGATATTCGACAGTCGTCCTGAAGTCGCCACGAATGCTAAGTTCCTTGAGCGCGACGATCATGTTCTTCCGACTCTCGCCACGGTCTTCTCCGTACGCGAAGATGTGACCGAACTGTGAATCGGCGAACTCGTGCAACCCACCAGCGGTGGTGACGGAGAAGTAGCCCCAAACGTTGGTACTAGAGCGGAAGTTGAGCTCCTGAATGGATCCAGAGGATGGTTTGAAGCCCGCGTCGGGATTCTCGGCGGTGATGCGGACTGCAACGACGTGTCCCTTGGGCCTGGGCTTGCGCTGAAGCTCGTTTGCGTCGGGCTTGGTCATGTCGAAGTCGATCTCGGAGGTACCATTGGGGGCGACTCCGTAGAGCTGACGGATATCTCGGATGCGGTGCAAAGGGATACCCATAGCGATCTGGAGCTGAGCAGCGGGAAGATTGACGCCAGACACCATCTCAGTCGTAGGATGCTCGACTTGAAGTCGAGGGTTCAGCTCGAGGAAGTAGAAGTAATCTTCCGCGTGGCTGTAGAGGTCTGTCGATAGAAGAACATAAGCATGATTCCAATGGTTATCGACAAAGAAAAAGCGCATACATTCCACAGTCCCAGCGCTGACGTATCCTACGAGTTTTGACAGGCGAACAGCTGCCCGTTCCATCTGCTCGAAGGTATCCTCTTTGGCGATTGTAACAGGGGCCTCTTCGATGATTTTCTGGTGACGCCGTTGCACGGAGCAATCACGTCCGAAAAGTGATATCGCGTTTCCATATTGATCAGCGAGGAGCTGGACTTCTAAATGACGCGCTTGTCCAGCGAGCTTCATGATGAAGATGGGAGATCCTGGGGGATGGGTAAATGTTGTGAAATGCAGTCAATTGCATGAATCGCACCTGGGATTTCTCCAGCTACCGCGTGGTAAGCATTTTTGAATCCCTCTGGAGATTCAACTTTTCGGATACCCTTTCCACCACCTCCCTCAGAGGCTTTAATCATGACAGGCCAACCAATCTGTTCCGCTCTCTTCAAGCCCTCCTCAACAGTGGTCACGCAGGCGTCGTCATACGCGTTCTCGGGCACGGTCACGTATCCAGCTTCAGAAAGGACGGTATCTGTGATTCCGGTCCCAGACCACGGCATCGTAGGGACGTTGGCGCTCTGTGCCACGATTGTGGAGGAGATCTTGTCACCCAAACTCCTCATAGCGCTTCCCGGAGGACCGATGAAGATGATCTTGTTCTTGCTCGCTGCAAGGCTCTCGGGAAGCCGCGGGTTTTCGGAAGCGTGTCCCCAGCCCGCCCAGACGGCGTGCACACCGGCGCGTTCAGCGACGTCCACGATGAGATCGACGTTGGCATAGTTGTTATTGTTCGAACCCCCAGGCACCTCGATGTATCGGTCGGCCATCCGGATGTATTCCGCGTTGACCTTGAGATCTTCAGGAGTCGCCATCACGGTGAACTCGACCTCGCGTTCGCGACCAAACGTTTCGTAGCTCCATTGGCGGATGGATCGGATTTCCTTGACGGCCGCGATACCTACCAGATATCAAGTCGTGCACCAGAGAAAATAGTTGCATACGCACCGTTGTTGGCAATGAGAACCTAAGCACGTCTCGTCAACGAACGTATCGTCCCGCATCAGCAGTGTTCTGTACGTACCTTAGTAATTACAGTATGACCTCCACTCTTCTTCACGAAATCAGTGACGCTCCCAGCTGGGGCATTTTCTAGCGAATTCCCGCCTGACAGGGCACCCGTCAAGGCAAGAACTAATGAGCTGAGAGAACGCGTACCGATAAATTGCTGGACGCGAGAATGGTCGTACGTCGACATGACAGTTCAGAAGACGAGCACCGTCGTGTACGTCCCGAGATTCTGAAAAGAACTGAATAGGCAGGCGCAGGGCAGGCGTTTTATTTAAACCACACGCGCTCTTTCTGGGGTCAAAGTTATGATCGTGTCCCCCAAAATTCGTGACTGCCTTACGTCAGCCCCATCTGTAACCAAAAGCACTAAGTGCCGATCCCGATCAAAATGCGGAGGATGCCATATAAAGTATTCCTTCTCCGGCACTTCAGTCACATCGATAGTGACTTCCTCGGATACAGAGAAACCAATGATACGAAAGCAAAGTTGTCTGAAAATAGTCGGCGACGTCCGGCTGGGCTTGAAGCAACTCTCAGGTTCGTCTATATTTCTGAGTAGCCTGGAGGCTGGAAAGGCAGTCATGTAAACCGCTCAAGTGAACTGGCATACCTACTTTACAGACGAGGTTAACAAGAGAATTCACACGTAACCAGACGTCACTTTAGAAGACGATATCGCAGGAGTGATATGCAACAGTGTGCAACGTTGAGTGAACGTGTCCGGGAAAGAGGGCCGTGATAACTTGATAAAGGCCGAGCTCGAGGCAGAAATCGTGCGGGTGACATTAATTATTAAAATCATTTATCGTGATACAAGGGTTCTCCCACTGTAGGCGAAGATCGATGTCAGAAATACGCCTGAAGCTCAACAGCCAAACGACATACGTGACAGTCTTCCTCTCAGTCGTAGCCACCTCCGTCTTGGCTCTGTTCAAAACCTTCTGGAATTCAGCCACGCGATGTCTCATCCTGGAATGCATGTATGCCTTTGAGCATTTGATATGGTAGTGCAGGTAATCGCGGAAGCTCTGGATGTGGGAGATAGTAGTCGATGCAACGGTCGCATTCGCAAAGTGGCGGGGGAAGAGGACAAATGTGACATAGCCGATATCTTCCGTATGATGGAGTCCAGGGAGGTGACGAATCTCGAGCGGGGGGTCGCGGTTGGAGTACAGGACTTGCGGGGCGTTCTGGATAGACGGTTGGCGTCGAGCATCAACGAATTCCTGGGATTGTGCGAATGATCGACGGAAATTCAAAGGGGTCGCAAAGGATTGTAGATCGTACACACCTGGAGAAACACTTTGCCAAAGATGCTATCGGTCTCCTCCCGGAAGACAGTAGAGAAGATGACTGTGACACGATCGGGAGATGCCTGTACGTAGATAGCCTCCTCGTCGCGATAATGAACCTGCATCAGATCCCCCGTCGTCCCCCCCGCAGCACCTGACGCCTCCAACTCTTTCTGGGTTTTGAAACCCAACTCAAAGGGTGCAGCCAAAGCATTGCGCTTGAACAGCGCAATGGACGTTACGAATGCCTCGCGGGCCTCTAAAGTCGACTCCGTTGTAAGCCAAGCCCTCGATCACAGAAAAAATATAACGCACCGGAATCAGTGGGCACCTGCTCGAGATCAATCACCAAGCTTACGTTGTACTCCTGCTCAGGCTGCGCAGCTACCAGGTCCCCGTACTCTCGCTTCAGGATATCTAGAGCCCCGTACTGGACGAGTTCGTCCCAGCAGCGAATGTGCATCGAGAGGAGAAGAGACCCCTTGCGTTCGGGTGTGGACAGATGGAAACGAACACCATCGAAGTCTACGAATTGCACGTCTAGCGAAGAGGGCCTAAAAAGAAGTTAGCTGTAATCGTGGGGCCAGTTTACGGGATAGCACATACTTGACTATCTTCTCTGCGAGAGTAGTTTGAATGATGTAGTTGTGCGACTGAAGATTGATTTGAGTCTGAAATACGGCCACGTAACAGGGGAAGACAAACCTCGAGAAGAATCATGGCTTTAGAGGCTAATGATTATGCGTGAATAAGAGCGTAAAATGGGAGACAGTCGTACTGGCCACAGAACAGGTGAGTGGAGGTCCAGAGCTAGTCTCCTTACAGACCTTATAACAGCTTATAACAGATGATGGTCGATCTGTTTGTGTGTCCTGATCCAGAGGACCAGAGCGGCGGACTCGAGCCCTAGGGGGTGATCACGTGCCTTTCAGTACAAACTTTGAAACGGTGCGCCGCCGCGCCACAGTGGACGGTTAGGGTTTGCCCTCACCCTCGACTGGTCGTTCCTGTGTGGAGATGAGTTTGAAAGAAAAAATCCGCTTGCATACCACCGTTCGGAGCGGAATTCTACCTTTGAGGAAGTAAAGAAAATGTGGCCAGGCTTTTCATTCCACTGTCATTGTGGATGCCCTGTGCCAGTGCAACAAGATGGGCTGGTGCCTCACCCTGGTCATGGTAATACTAGCCTCCGCTGTTTTGAATGAGCGGAAGGGGAGAATTCTTATGTGGTACAGAGGAAGGTGTGGCGTCAGAAACATCTAGGATTCATTCGACGATGATAGGTTCATGTTTCTAGACTCCCCGGCCGATCCCAATGCTCAAAATTGCTGATGATTCTGAATGACCTAGCGACGACCCATACCAAAATTCAGCGCAGCTCGTCAAGTCAGCTCCGTCGAGCGGGATGCAGACGCGTTAGTATCTCGGGTCCAAATTCTGGCTTCTGAAATACGACGTCATGTTGGCCGAGGAAATGGACCAAAGATCCTGCTCACTGTCTTCCACGAGAAATGATCTGCATTTGACCGTAGGCATCCTCATATATAGTATAGAGGATAGTCCGCAAGCAAGTGGCAAGCAAGCGTGACGAAGAAGAGACGTGAAAAGGGACGACGCAGGTTAAGGCAATAATACCCATCAAGTCCTCCCTCTCTTCCGTCTCCGCTCATCATCGGTTCCGTCCAAGGCTTTATCTTGACCAAGTGTTCGCTGGACGACCGTGTCCCACATCACATCGTTGACCGACTTCGCCTTGCCCAACTGTTCGCGCAGACGTGCGACCTCTGCTTCAAGGCCATCAATTTTTGATTTGAGCGTCAAATTGTCCGTCCCAGGAGCAGCCGTGGCACTCGATGGCTGTAAAAAGAAAGCGTGATCTCGAAGCAGCTGGTCGTCTTCGTAAAGTCCATCACTGTGCGTCTAAGGAAGATAGTTAGTTACTAGTCTTTTCAGGCTTGATACAAAAGGTGACAAACCGTTTTTTGAGCAGGTAGGAGTATCGAGACGTCGTGTGCTTCGCGAGTCTTTGGGTCCCGCATCCTCTGGAATGGGGAAACGGGTTTGACGGGGATGGCATCCTTGGCGTCGCTGGTACCGCCAGCAGTCAAGGTGAGGTTTACATGGCCAATGAGGTCGGGAGGTTTGAGCATGGTCGCCAAGTGCGTTATTGCGAGGCCCTTGTGCGTGGATATCGTGCGAAGGAGTTGATGAGAGGGAATGTCGTATATGTGGACAAGACCGGTCTCGGTGCCAACGAGGAGGTGGGATGATGTGAGGGAAATTGCTAGAGAGGTGATTGGCTGCCTGGTTTCACGATTCAGTTGGAGAACATGCCAATTGAGAACAGAATCCTCACCCGACTGATATCAGTCGTTTTTTCTGATCTTCACGGCTTTCTTCGCCAATACGGATGATATCGCTAACACCAGCGCCACCGAGGGCTTCCGTAATTTGACCGCCATTTTTTTTGCCCCTCTGTCGGAACAAGTTCATCTGGTGGATCGAACCATCTGCAGAAGCAGCGAAAAAGATTCGTTCCGTCAAGTCCCATACCAAACATGATATCGGTTGTGGAAACTGGAATGTGGTCAGAAGACTTTTGGACGACAAATCCCAAAGCTAACAATTAAAACTTCAGCATATGAAGTAGAGCCATTCCAAGAACACGGACCTTGACGGAGTGGTCCTTTGAGGAAGTGAGCACTCGGTAATTCGGGAAAGAACCGACACCGCAGATAATATCTGTGACAGGCAAAGTGTGGTCGGATAATGTGCAGTACGGCAGGGGTAAATCATTCTGCAGTTCGTCGTCCACTAATCTGCAAACCGTTTTAATGTCAACAACGTGAACGCTGCAACGATGAAGACTTCGGCCATATTAACCTAGACACGGACCAGACGCTTACACCAGAGTCCTCAGAGGCTGATAGAAGAGCAGCGCCGTCGTGGGTAAAGCGCAGCACCGTCACTTGTCGGTAGTGAGCATCCCAAGAATTGTATAGGATCCCGGAAGAAACCTTGAAAGATTTCGTTTTGTCAAGGTGCCCCATGTTTGCCAAACAAGGAACACACCTCCCAGATATATATCCGGCCTTGTGATGTACCCCCCGCACAGTAGTCTCCCCGTGCGTCCACAGCTACACATGTCAACTTTTCCGGGAGGACTATTTTCAAACTGACTTGATCCTGTACATAGAAAGGCATCGGAGAATGAATGGGTACATATTGAGCTTAACGCACCTTTTGAAATGTGTATACATTCAAAATAGACTTTTCAGGTTGCGCTGCGAGCATGAAGCCTCCTTGCGCATTTCTCGACTCGACAAAAGTAGTGCAATGGGCGCCTGCATTTGTTTGTTTGAAGGAGGCAAGAGTTGTGCCAGTCTGGATATCATGGAGGGAGATCGTTCCAGGGCCAGTGCTCGAGGATGGCGCAGCCGTGGCGCAGAATATGCTTTCCTGAAGATGCATTGTCGCTGTTCACTTTGTGCAGCGGATTTTTGCGATCGACGCGTTGTTGTTGTTTGGGGATCACGTGAAGTGAAAATGAGGTCATAGGCCAGTGCACTGCGACGGCGCGTGCTCACTGCTCGTTGAGGTGTCCAGAACTTTCCAAACTCATGTTGCATACCCCACAGTGACCATGGCGACGGATCTCTACGAAATTCTCGAAGTATCCGTGGACGCGACCCCAGAGCAGAGTGCGCCAACGTCAGAAGACGAGATCATCAACTTCTAGCTGAATCTTCTGTTATAGTTCGCAGGGCATACAAGAAGAAGGCGCTGCAGACACACCCTGATAGACTTCCACCTGGGGCGTCGAGCGAAGAAAAGGCTGCGTCTGAGGAACTGTTTCGAAAGGTGCGCTGATATGCACGGCAGCTCAACATCTACTCTGACTCAACTTGTGAACTCGCCACACTAGGTGAATAACGCATATGAGGTGTTGACTGACACCCAAAACCGCAGGGTGAGCTAACAAGAGCACGCTGGACTAAGATGCGTTTGGATTCTAACTAATGTGGCACCAGGTGTACGATCTGCATGGCGTCTGGCCTCCACCTGAACCACCAGCACCGTCTAATACTATGCCGCGCAGTGGCAGACAGCATGCACATCCACATCGCAGACACCAGAATGATTTCTTTTCAAGTACTTTCCACGATCACCCATTCTTCTCATTCCGCGATCCATTCTCCTTGTTCGAAGATGTGTTCGATCCCGGGTCACATCATGCAGGAGGCCGCCACCATGAAAGGGCATGGTTTACTTCACAGCTTTCTGACTTGATGAGAGATGACTTCGTTGGCCCCACCAGAGGAGGATTGTTTATGGGAGGTATGAGTATGGGCATGAATGGCCTCCGACCAATTCCAAGCGGCGGAGGGCGGTGGAAGTCGGAGAGTTTCGTTACAACAACGATCAATGGATCGACACAAACACTACATCAACGACGTGACTGGGATGTACGTACTCTTTCATCATAACCTGCCGCTCGAGCCTCGCGGTCAGACTCCTCACATTTCTTGCCACTGTGCCAGGGGAACGAGCATGTGACGCGCACTTATTCCGACGGCAGAGAAATTCGGACGATTAACGGCATTGAACAGCCGTCTTCACATGAGTACATTCAATATCCTGGCCGAGCAAATACAGGCCGTCTGCCTCCTTCTACGGCGTCGAGACAGCCTCCTGTCGGCATGCGAGCCTCTTCATCTCGTTCTCAACCCCCAAATTACCCTCCACCTCCGTACCCTGGACACTCACATGAAGTCTATAATAACTACCCATACACGGCAGATAGTGAGTCTGTCCTGCAACGTCATTCCACAGCTCATGGTGCAATTTTCACCAGGGTCTACTCATGAGCGGGGATCGCGGCACCACTACCCAAGGAGACACTGGTAGCTTGAGTTGAAGGCGAGATGGTGCGAGCGTTGTACATAGTTATGTTCATAATTCTTTTCGGTGCTGATACATAGTATAAACTTGGCAAGCTGCGATCACTGCAGCTCGGACTGTTGTTCGTGTTCAGAATTGGTTGATAATGGTCATGCAAATTCTCTCCGGTAAAGTAGCTCACAGATCTACTCTAGCAGTCACTGCGTCCAGCTACAGTCCTTCGAAGAACGACAGATCCTGCGCTGACAGCCCTCCCGACGCAGCACTGGCACTGGCACTTACAGTCGCAGGTGTTTTAGCAAACTTCGTCTGCAGGTGCAGCGGAGGCTGCGAAAGCGGTAGTCCGCTGGCATTCTGCATCCTCGACACAGAGGGCGATGCCGCTCGCGAAAGGTGGGCCGGTGTCGTCGTACGGGCGGAGGAAAAGCCAGGCGGAGGTGGGAGGGCGAAGGGGAAGGACGATTGCGTCTGCGATGCGGAGTTTGAGCTTGACTGTACATGTACGCTTGAAGACCCGTACGGCAGCAGTGGCTGCATTCCAGACGTTGGCTGTGGTTTGTTCGGTAGAGGGGCATCGGGCGCCGGAATAAGTTGAGGAATCGGTGACAAGGGTGCGGGCCAGACCCCTGGGCGTGCAGCAGCGTCGATTATCAGGCTCATCGTGCGTTGGTGGTCTGCCGCTCGAGAACTGGTGCGAATAGCCGTTGTCGTCATCGTTATTGGGGGTGTTGATGGGTGCTTCAACGTGGGTTGCGGTAGGATCGGCACCTGCTGTTGCTGCTCGGGTGCTACTATTGGTTTGTGCCCGAACGATGTGGGGAATGCCATCGGTGTGGGTTTAGCCGGAGGGTGCGGTGGGGACGGGTCACGGATCGGCGAGGAGACAAAGTTGTCAAAATCATCCAACAAGTCCTCCGTATTCAAGTTGATATTCTGCGGCGGCGAATCACCAGGAAAGAAGCGTGTGTCGGAAAAGGCGGATGAGAGGCTCCTATTGGAGGTCAGGGATGTGTTTGAGGGCAGGGAAGGTTGAGGCAGCGCCGGAGAGTAAAGGTCGGCAAAATCAGGGGTGTCGTTGATCATGTTCCCAACTGGCGGCACGGGTTGTGATTGCGATAAAATGGTTTCACTGGTCATCGGTGGTGGCAGTATTGGGGGAAGGACGTGGAAGCTGGAGCTGCTGCTCGCGGCCGATCCGGATGACATGATAGCCACTGGTGTGCGCCTCGGTAGTGGAGTCTTCTGCGCAGAGAGGTCGAACGAAGACGAGGAGCGTCCTATGCCGCGCTGCGAGGATGAACTCAAGCCGGTGGCATGTGGTTCCAGTATAAATGGAGGTTGGCTAGGCGCGGGTAGATGAGCAATGGTTGACATTGCATGGGGCTGGACAAAGGCCATGGATGATGAGGAAGCAGCAGGCTGGATTGGCGGAGGTACACTCGCCGGGGGTGGGAAGTTGAACAGGGAGAAAAGGTCACCATCTGTATTTGGAGGAGGTGAAAGGCGTTCTGACGGTGTAGGTAGAGGCCGAGGCGTGGGCTTCGGAGGTGGGGGTGCTTTGGGCGGAGGCGCTAGGGGAGGAGGCAAGACGGTGGGCAGCGGGGATGAGTCGATCATGGAGGAAAGCTCTCGAAGCTGAGAGGCCTCGTCCGCCTCGTCATTCGCACTTGGGACGATATCGGAGAGGAACTCAAGGTCATCTGTCGATAGAGCAATAGAGTTCCTAGGGTTCGATCCGGAGGTTTTTGACCGGGAAAAACGGCCAAGGAATCGGGAGACGGCGGACGACGTTTGCACTTGGACAGGCTCGAATACATCCGGGGAGGACAAGGGCTGCATAGTGGGAGGAGCAAGCGCAGTCCCTGAGCCTGACGCCGCGATATCACCACTCGACGACGGTGGTACAGGGGCGCCTGGAGTAGATCCTCGTACAGGGAGCGACCTGACGCTATCAACACTTGTCCGAGAGGATCCCGCCACGGGTGAAGACGTGCCCGTTTTTGACGCAGCAGTGGCTCCAATCGGCGTCGACAGAGATGTTCGGCTGGGAGATTCAGAACGTCGGGGGCTGTTGTCGGATGAGGTGGTTGGAGTTTTTCGACCAGCAAAGAAGGACAGAAGGCCCCCGGTTGGTTTCTTCTTGGTATCAATGACAGGTACAGGCTCCTCTTTGCCCTTTTCCACGACTCGCCATCCTGGAGGTAGAAAATCGTCACTTGTGATCTCTGGCCGCGCCTTTACGGAGGTCTCCCAGGCAGTCGACCCTTTTGACGCGAGATACAAGTTGAATGGACTGAGCCGTGTAATGGGCACGTGTCGCGTCAGCCGGAGTGAGTCCCCAGTGTGCTTGGCTGAAAAGGTCTTGGAAAATGGAACGTATGGCGGCAACGTCAGATCCTGTGGGATTATTCGATTTGCAACGGTCGCTCTGACAAAATGGGTCGTTTGAGTGAGCAAAAGGCAATGAAGTCAGTTTCGGTCACTCACAGTCCTTCAACACTGTCCATACCACCACGCTGCTCGCTGACTCCGGCCTCTTCACTCGGTGAACCGGTGGTGGGCCACAACTCGCCCGAAAGGGTTTGAAATTCATCTTGGATGGCGGCCAATATATGTGGGGGCTATATACACAGTCAAATGACAGGTGATCATAGTACAGAGAATATGCGCACAACATGCTGGTCCTGTTTCGCCTTGATCTGCTTAGCAGCTTCCCACTCATCCGTCGGCTTGTCAAGTGTTTGAGTAGTTATGTCGCGGTTAGATGCTCCCCACGAAGGAACCCACACGTCAGCTGCCTCTTCTGGGATTCCAGGCAGCGGCATAGACTTCGCCCATGGGTCGACGTCGGTGTCTTCCACGTCGAGGCCTGTTTCAAACGTTCCAAATGCATCAGGACTGCCGGGTGAGGGTGAGCTGGTGATTGGCTGAACCACGTCGTCTGTGGGCGGAACATTTTCCAGAGTCTGTCTGGCATGCGTAGACAGTGGCGACGAAGCGGCTGTTTCGATGGCCTCTGGTGACGGCGACCGATCGGGGTCAGGAATTGGGTCAGACGCAGACGAGGGCTTGCCGAAGGGTAGATCTTCATACGGCGATGTGCTCCATTCCTTTAGGGGCATACTAGGGTGCCATAGCGTAGTTTGATCAACCGACGGCTCGGACCACTGGATACCAGCACCAGTCGCCCACGACGGCATAGCGATATCCGCCTCTGCATCGAGGCTAGCTATAGATGGTTTGGTATGACTCTGGTACCCAGTAGCTAGGGAATGGTGGGCCGGCTTGTTTGGGGGCTCTCCCCACGCGTTGGCCCATGGATCGTCCATAGACGGCGCGGCGGGGACGGTGGCCAAGCGGTATGATGGCCACGTGATTGCACACTGTTCTGTTGTGACTTTCAACTCTCCCCTCTCCTTGGCCCGCTTCCCTGCTCTCTCATCATGGAAGTGCCCACAGGCGGCCGACATATAAACGAATGGGACGAAACTGACGTTCACCATTGGTTCACCAGCCTCGGCTACCCGCAATACGAAAGTCAAATACGAGGTTAGGCGTCATTTCTGGCTTGTGGCAATTACCGTCTAAATTTGTCCAAAGAACACACAATCTCTGGAGATGTGTTGTGTATGCTTGACCCGGAGGGACTCAAGGCTATTGGTATTGCCACAATAGGACAGAGGCTGGCTATCCTCAAGGCCGTGTACCTCCTCAAAATCGCGCACGACGTTCCCATTGAATCTGATCACTATGTGCCACCGTGTAAGTACACTCCATGAGATAAAAAGGCACTATTCTTATTATGCATCCAGCCGAAGTCTCAGAGCGCGTAGAGAATATATCCCTGGATGGGCTGTACTCGGTGGTTAAAGATCAAGGTACCTTTCGAATCTAATTGTATCAGTTGCGCCCTCTGACCACAATTTCGCTGAAGCTCAACGGATACACACTCTCGAGGAGGATAATCGCAATTTGAACGGCAGCCTGCAATCCCTGGTCGAGGAACTCAACAGTATCCGGAACTCACTCCCGCGACCCGTACGTTCCATGTTTTCACCTCAGAACTTATCTTGACGCTGCATTTTTACAGGATGACTCTTCCAGTCCACTACTCCGACAGCCGTCATTTAAATGGGCTCAGTTCGTCAAACCACAGACATCACCTACCAAGCACGAACAGCCAATGGTTGAATCTCCGCACCCATCACCCCAGCAGCTTGAACACGATATCCCCCCGCTAGGCCGTAATCCCGGACCCTCACAACTGAACCCCAACGCACATGCATCAACTTCGTCCGCCGAGAAGCACCGGCCACCTCCAGTTACCGTCTCCGAACCGATCACTTCTAGTCCTAGTCCAGGTCCACCGAAGCCTCGTCGACAGGAAAGCTCGGAGAATCTTAACAAGAGCTTCAAAGTCACTTTGGATGATCCCACATGGAAGGTTCTCCCGGCTGCGCTCAAGAAATATCGCATAAACAACGATAATTGGCAAAACTATGCCATGTTCATCTGCTATGGTTCCACGGGAAACCGTATCGAGCGCTGCCTGTCTTACGATGAAAAACCGCTCCTCCTTTTCCAAAAGCTCAAAGACGCAAAAAAAAATCCCGTCTTCATGCTAAAACACATCAAAGATATCCGCTCGCCCATCGCCGTTGCACAACAAAAACACGCCGCACGTAAAGCTTCATCGATTATAACCACTGACTCGTCCATCACCTCCGCCACGCATGGCCATACTCACGGGCACGCTAAAACCCCTTCTACCTCCCGCCCAGTACACCGCCCCCCGCGACTAGAGGTGCAGGATCTCTCCACTCCCTCAGCCCATGATATAAACACCCATACACCAATGGCGTCAGGCCTTAGCCCACAGCCCGGGTGGCCGGAACCCAGCATACTTTCTCCCGCCGTCGACACCACAGGCAGTGGGAGGGGCGACGATGCGCAAGCGACGCGGTCGTCCACCGCGTCGACCTCTACAACAGCGACGAATATGAGCGGGACGACCGTTACTGGGTCGAACGACGGTCATACACGGGCGTCGGATATGTCCGAACAACCACTTGGAAGTGCTAGTACTGATACGATAAGGGAGGTTCCCGTAGCATCAAACGCTGTATCGTATGCTGTTGCCATATACCCATATATGGCTGAACAGGACGATGAATTTGACGTCGTTGTGTAAGTTCTTTCTGTGTTTATTCACTTCTTTGCGCCTTCCTTACAAATAGACTTGCAGGGGTGATACTTTCGTTATTCTTTCGCGTGCGCGTGGCTGGTGGATAGTCCAGCGCGACCCCACTGGTTCAGGAATCGTCGAGCCCGACAAGCAGGGTTGGGTACCCGCGGGTTGTTTACTGGAAACCAATGTCCCTGTCGCATCCGCTATCGCCGAAGCCACCGCCGCGAAGGTCGGTGACGGCTCGAAATCTGGGTCCTCGCCGCCTGATACTCCCATCTCCAAGACACCCATCTTGCCACTGAGCATCATCTCGACGAGTTACCCTGGTGTGGCGTTGATGGATTACTCGAAGAAGGGCGACGAGGAGTTGGACCTTGTAAAGGACGATGCGCTAAGGGTGTTCAAGCGGTACAATCATTGGTCATATGCCGTCAAGGAGGATGGGGGAGATCGTGGTTGGGTACCGGTACGTTTGCCTCCTCTCAGTTGTTTTCCGCAAGTCTTACCCTATCTGTAGTCTTGGTTCATCGGAAAAGTTCATCAACTTGGGAACGTTCCACCGACACCGAGCAGCAGCGGCAATCCATCGCATCTCAATTCGACGTCTGACGATGCCAACCAATCACAGGTTTCGCCAATGTCGTCTGCTTTTCCGACTGTGCAAGCTCGACTCGCGGTCCCCATCTAGTCAGTAATCAGTTAATCAGTCATCATTTCTTTCGTCCTTTCCATCGGCACCTTACTTTATCACACTGCACCGTCCTGCCCCACATACACATCGCATGCATATATCATTTACCCACCCATATCACCGCATCCCTTCGATTCATCCTTGCCCAGTGTATTGTCCAATTTAGCACGCTCTTTTACCTCCCGTCGCCTGGAACGACGGAGCATTTTCTATTACTTGTCACTCCATTTTTAGTTTTTTCCCAAGTACTAACGTAGGGATTGTTTTCCGGTGGAGCACATAAAGGTTAATATGCACTTTTCTTCTCCCCTATGTCGCAATTTCCTTGAGCGATGAAACTTTTTAATCATCTCACCAATTTCCAACCCTTTCTTATGTTGACAAAATAGTATTTCTCATCATAAATGTGTGTAATTAGCAAGGGCGCCAGCAGCCAAGCAGCCCCAGTTCCTTCAGCTTTTTCAGGCATGCAATGTCCTCATTATCTAGCCACCCCATAGCAATAATGAGAACAAGGTGCCTTGGGCCAGTGAGGAATCTGGATTGGACCATCCGGGCGAATATCCCATCCGAAGAATGGATAACATCCGAACCAAATGTCATCTTTTCAAGCATTGGACAAAGAGGACCCTCGCAGGGACCGAAGGTCAATTTCTCCAGAACGTGGTCGGTGACAAAATGGGAATTGGTGGTTTGGAGATCTAACTCTTCCAAGGATGGGCATACATGTAGGCACTTCAATAAGTTGTCTTCAGTGAGATCCGTGTATAATCCGAGGGTGGATAGGATGCAAGCCGAGCGATTGATGAGGCTCACGAAACTGTGGGCTGGGAAGGGATATTGGCAGATGCAGAAGAGTTTAACGAGCGATGGGAAAGTGAAGTGATCGAAGAAGATGTTCAAATGTTGGGTGGTGGTTCCTAGTCTGAGTTCCTCTAGCTGTCGGAGAATGGTGGGTGGCCCACGGCGCACATTCTTGAAATTCCCTTCCAAGAGAGAAGTATCGAAGGAGACCAGATTTGGACACTGCTCTAATACTGCGACGCAGTTGTCTATAGAGAAGACGCTCGTGTTTAGTGACAAAGATGTCAACTTTTCAAAAGGAATTCTGAGGTCGGGGATGTCACTTCCCAGAACCTCTGCTGACAATTGTAGACAGCGAAGGAAAGGTGCACGGTGGAGGAGCAGGTCCATGTCATCGGCAGCGTCCCTATACGTCCCCGGGAGAAAGATATCCAAGCCAGTGAGGTGATTCGCCATCGCGTCAGGGCCAAGAACTTTGAAAGTGTCTAGATTTCGCAGGAAGGGACCGACTTGAATAACAACGAATTTCCAGGTAGCGAAGAAAGGAAGTAGACAACGCATCGCAGCATCCACATTGGTAAATGCAGCGAGTCCTGGTCGCCCGTCGAACATCAAAGCTATGGAGAGCGGATGAGAGCCCGCTCTCGCGAGCCAGGTCGTAATGAGCTCAGTGTGAGGACTGCAACCTTCTCGCCGAATTTTTACAAACAGGGACGCCCATAGTCTGGGCATCGACTTTGTGACCGCGGCCCTCCAAGCTCGGTTCACTTGACAAAGAAGGAGAGGCGCTTTGCCTGCCGATGGTCGAATGAAGTCATTACGGTGAGGCAGGCAATAGACGAACACCTCTTCCCAGATTTCCAATGGGATCTGGTTGCTCGAGAGCGTGGAGGCTTCCTGGTGTTTTGAGGCCAGATCTACAGAGTGGGTTACACGAAAATACAGGGGACGATCCTGAATGAGACATACCAGCATCAGACATGATAACCAGTGGTAAGTAAGTAATAGTGAAGAGACGTACTTAGGCGTAGTAGACAGTAGATTATGTAAGGAAGCCTGGGCCACTGCATTGTACTTATGAACGTCCTGATAGTATGTAGGTCCATATACATTTTGAACGATTGTCTTCAAAATCGTTATATGGTGGATGGTACCGAGACTACTCAGTACTCAAAGTCTACCTAACCGATTCGAATAGGTCCAAACCATAATCCTTTCTCGTGGATTGAAGAGGGCGTTCCGTCGGGTGGTTGGCTTGACGATGTATTGCACTATAAATAGCAAAATTTCAACACAACACCAAGTGTCGTTTCACATGTCCTGCCAAAACCCTGACGAATTGGACCTTGCATTGAACAAGGTTTACGAGCCTAAGTCTTCCTCCAACTCTTCGCTAAGTAGTTTCTTCCTTGGTTCCTGTAGGATCCTCAGGCTGGGCCTGACCTGTGGTATGTACGGTAAGTAAAATCCTACCTTGATTGATATGCATTGACGTTACTGCTCTCTGATCTCGAAATATAATTCCGCCGCGATAGCTATGAAGGACGTTCAATTGGGACAATCAGGCATTATCTACTCTCGCTAGTTTCTTCCTTGGTGCCTGTAGGCTATGCCTGCCATGTACTAAAAAGCCTTGATATGTATGCTTTGACGCTACTGCTCTCTAGTCTCGAAATAGAATTCCGCTGCGATAGGCATGGACGTGCACTTGGTATACTCCATTCAGGCATTACTCAACTTATGTGTAATACATCTTATCTAGTGACACAGTTGATCCACGCCACATTTTCAAGAGTGCACTCAACCCATGCGAGCCATTTTGATTTTCTCTGGAGAGGACATATCATCCTATTGAAGACTCCGAACGTTTACGGATCATTGGCACCAGACTATGGCAGGATGGCGCGACTCGATCATAATCTTGTGGCCACCTTACAACGCTTGTGACTTGCAAGTTGCAAAGACTTTTGAGGTGCTCGTAATTGTGGTTTGCAGAGGGTCCCGCTCGACTGTGTTACAGACTTTGCGGGGGTATAAGTACATACATGGTCCACATCATGTTCTTCGGTTTCTCTTCCCCATTGCCCCATTGATCTAGTGCGGGCTTATGCTGACTCGTGAACACGATGAGCGGCGACCTTGAGCTGATGGACAAGCAGCAATTCGACTTTGTGAAGAGATCCTTCTACCGCAGCACACGGTTCCAATTGGTGATTATAGGACTGTAAGTGATACTTCGTCAGTTCTATCATTACCGTCGTTGAATGCGAGACTGTCCTTGTCCAGTGTCTCATTCCTTGGGACTGGCTTATGGTAAGCACAGGCTATAATGTATTACGCCACCCAAGTGGACTTGACCGTTTTCCAGGAATGCTACAAACAGTCTCGGGGCCGGGGGTGCTCTCGAACCCTACCTCGTCAAGTAAGTACCAGTCGCTATATTATTTGTCTCTGGACATGAAGCTCAAGCATTTTAGTGCCGCTAACTCGTGCGCAACGCGATCACTACTTCTCAAGATTTTTTTTGCTGAGGTCGCAACTTCATTTATAGCATCGTCTTTGCGTTCCTCGGTCTTGTCTCTATATTCGGCGCTATAGCGGTGAACAAAATTGGAGTGAGATGGACGCTAATTCTGGGAACCATGGCATGGGCGCCATACTGCTCAGCCCTGTGTGAGACAAATGTACCCGTGTTCATCCAATTTGTGCATTCTTCTGACAGTCGCCTTTGGGATATTTAGACCAGAATAATCGGTATGGAACTGTACGTAGCCTTTCCGTGGCAATTCCATTCGAAGATTCGAAGCTGACCTTCCCTATAGAGATGGTACGTTATATTCGCATCGTTCATATGCGGTATTTGTGGAGGACTCTACTGGGCAGCAGAGGTGAGTCAAAGAACCGTGATTCTGTCAATTTCCACTCACTTCGTTCACGCCACAGGGGGCGATCCTACTGTCATATCCAGAGCACAGAAAGCGAGGTCGCTATCTCGCTATCTGGAACGCTTTCAAGAACAGCGGCCAAATCGTCGGAGGGTGCGTCAAGACCATTGTGGTTTTGTCCAATGTTAAAAGTACTGACGCACACGACTGTGTAGCGCGATTAACCTGGGCCTGAACATTCACAGGTCCAAGGGCGGCAAAGTTTCCTATGCGACGCTGCTCGTATTTATCGTTCTGGAGGTTCTCGGGTTCCCCACGGCGTTCTTCATATCAAACCCGGAGAAGGTGCAGCGCGAGGATGGCACTAAGATCAAAGTCGAAGAGAAAACCTCTACGCGAGAGCAGGTGAAGCTATTGTGGAAAACAATGACGTCGAAGAAAATAGGAATGCTTCTTCCACTTTTTTTCAGTGAGTCCTTCAAAATTGCAAATGTGATAGGTTCTGATCCTCCTAGGTTCCTGGTTTTACTGGGGTTATGCCTCCACGTTCTTGACCCTTTATTTCTCGGTTCGTGCGCGTGCACTTGCCTCCTTCTTGAGCGCGATTTCGGGGGTTATCGCCGCCGGTTCACTCGGAATTTTCTTGGACTACGAGAGGCTTTCCTTGAAGGTTTTTCACCACATTGTCTCCAATCCATTGCAGTTTTACATAAACTTAACAGACACGCGCAAGATGCGGGGGAGCCTTTGTTATGATCACCTTCACAGGAGTCCTCATATGGGCTCTGATTGTGCAGCACATATACTCCCATAAGAAACCAGGCAAGCTCGACTGGAGTAGCCCAGGATTTGGTAGAGGCTTCGGACTCGCCGTCATGCTCAACGCGTCTGGAAATATGGTGCAGAATTATCTGGTAGGTCCATCCATGTCTTCAGCACTGCACGATCTTCCAGCTTTTCTGATTGGGCTGCCAGTACTGGTCCGTTGGTTCTCTTGGTGAAGGCACTAGCGAACAGACACGGAATGCCGGTATTCTTAGGGGAGTAGAGGCATGGGGCCAGTGTGCGTCTTTCGGTGTCAACTCATCGTAAGTCATCATTTCGATGATCTATTTCCCTGATACATAAAATACCTTGCTCACGGCGGCTAACGGTGCTTCTACGATGTCCACAGGCACTTTAGCCCCTTTTACACCGTGGTGATCAATGTAGTTTTCTGGCTGGTGTCAATTCCTCCGGCTTGGGTGTCACTGGCAACAATCGGTGGTGCGGATTCTCCACATATCCAAGAAGAGGACAGCGCCGCCACACCCGATAGTGACTCCGAAAAGCGTTGATTTGTCCTTTCAACTGCCAAGTACCTTTTCTTGGTAACGCCACTTCATGTATGTAATTGGTCGATTAGTTTTTGTTTGCGGAAATTAGGATGTTGGGTCACCTGCAGTCACTGCAGTGAGTACTTACAGATGTAGCGACAAATCTCAATCAGAAGGGACTCCAGTTTGTGAATGCTGAATGCGACATCGAAGTCTACAAATAAGTATTCAGACGATGTTTGACTGAGAAAGTCCAGACAAACAATAATCGCTGCGGGATTCCGGGAACGCGAACCGAGCAAGATTGTTACATCGCATGCGTGGAGCGTTAACATTCCATTCCGCAGCTCCATGTCTCCCCTCCTCCCCATAACGCAGCCATTCACTCCCCGGACGCTCAACACGCTCCGCAGAATCCTAGCACAGGCACCGATATCCTCAAAACTGCGGATTGCCCCGAAAACTGGAAATGCAGCGGTGTTGATACCATTTTGTAACGTCAGAGGCATTCCTGGTATCCTGCTTGAGGTGCGGGGAAAAGGTCTACGTTCGCATTCCGGGGAGATCAGGTACGTGCCATCTGGACCTGACTTGTCATAATATCTTGAATAATTCGAATATGCCAGTTTTCCTGGGGGGCGCGTTGACCGGGTGCGTATTTCGTCCCGCATGATGTCGCGTTTGAATATTTAGTGGTGTACCACCGACGAAATCTTTATAGGCAGATCAATCCTTTCTGGCAGCGGCGTTAAGAGAGACGCACGAAGAGCTGGGGGTGGCCCCAGACCGCGTGGACGTGCTAGGTGAGATTGGCCCCCCTGAAGTCAATCTGCGGGGTGACATGCGCGTGTGGCCGTTCGTGGTGAATACCCCCTTCCCTATTCGCAAGCATTCTTTCCCCGGGCGGTCTAAATGACTGAACTCATCACATAATGACCAGGGATTTATCCGGCCGGAAAGTGAGGGACGAAATGCACTGGAGGAGGGGGATTCGGACGACGTGTTACCCTCGATTGACCTGCTATCGCTCCACAGTGAGGTGTCCCCGCATGAAGTCGCCGTCGCCTTCCATCTCCCGCTCTTAACTTTGGCGGATTCCTCGCGGTGGAGGCAGGGGCTATTCCGGGAAAACAGTCCATACACTGTGCTCGACGTAACTGACATTGTCGAGACGGCTGAAGGTCGAAGACTCGGCATCACAGCCTTGTCGAGTGAGGAGGGAGGCGATGGGCGGAATTTGGAAGTGGGACCTGGGAAGCGCGGAAAGATTGAGGTGTGGGGGCTGACGGGGTGGTATCTATCATTGTTGATGAGGATGTTGCAGGTGTATCGATAGCTTGTTAATATGGAACGTGGGCTGCGCGGAGCTGGTCTTCCGCTAAATCCGTTATCATAATTGAATTGGGATGGGAGGCGAGTCGTGGTGGCCCGAACAGACGGGTTATTGGCGACGACGCAGCCCCTCATCTGCCACTTCCTCGACAGACGTGCTGATTTTCTCAAGTGTTTGTCCTGGATCGAGCCCGTCATCCTTCTTGTCCTGAACAACTCGGCGACGCGGTTTCTTTCGAGCTGCGCGCTTGGGCGCGGCCGACTGTGAGCGACGTGATTGCCAGATGAAATACAGGACAGCTTCGGTCACAGCAACCACTATCCCGGCGAAGAGCGCCAGCAGGACCCTCTGCGATTAGTACATGGCCCGCAACAGTATCAGAAAGAAATGCACTCCTTTGAGATGTTGTCACCAAGACGCACCCATTCGTTCTTCCATCTGAGTTTATCTGCCGCCCAATACACCGCAAACGCAGACCCGACGATGCTCACGAGCGCATTCACCAGCGTCGTGATCTGTTTCCGCTCCGCTACTCTCGCTGCCTCAACCTCCTCTGGGGCTGGGGGCGGTACGTACGTCCCGAGGTTGCGCTCGGGTGACGTGGTCGTGCCAGCTAGCAACGCGAGCATCGAATACGCGTTGGGGTCTAGTGGGGGTGATTGAGACCGTAGCGCGTCAGTACCAGTCGTCGTACGCGCCCATTGCGCGACGGAGCGCAGAACTGAGTAGGAAATTGTGGGTGGGGGTGAAGAAGAGGTGTATGGGGAGAGATTCGCTGTGAGCTCGGGAGACGCGATATGTCGTAGAGGTCGTAGGGTTTCCAGGAGGTGTGGCTCAAGGGATATGTTTAGATCGTCGGAAGGCTTGATCATGGTACTTGTGGTTAATGTGTTTGGTTTGGAACGAGAGTTCTCGTGTTACCACTGCGTAGGACGATGATGGTGGTAATTGTGAACGGTCTTACTGATTCACACTCAGACTGTACTTACTTGTCATCACCACATACTAACCCATACCCTGCACCCCGCTGCCCCCTGGGTCTACGTGTGCACAAGACATCACCCCCCACAGCTGGCCAGCACCCAACGCACCGGCCCGTTCCTCCTCGCGCTTCTCGACCTGTGCCGCAGCCTTCGAACTTTAAATTCCACAGCCTCCCGAACAAGTCTTCGCGCTGTCTATATCCAGACGTCGGCGAGGTGTCCATTCGCGGATGTAAGGCGATCGTCGGGGGTGCGGGGAAGGGACTCACCAGGGAGAGAGAATGGCAGTACACCCACCACTTACAACAAATTCAGTTTCCCGTGCCACACCTTTCGTTTCAACATCGGTACGAATAATCGATTCTACATCTATTGTAGAGCCCTACTTCGCTCTACGTTCCACGCGAAGAATCGTCTTCTGATTTGGCTGGGTTCAAGTCTGACACTGACAGTGATTGGGTTCTTTTGCTTTGTTCTTCTTAAGCCTCTCCGGTTAAAAGGGCGCGACCCTTTGATTTCAGTGTCCTATCGATCTAATTTCTAGCACCATGGGCCAGCGACACCAAGCTTTCCTCATCGCGAAAGTCGTCCCGCACGGGAGCGCCGGGAACAAAGCCTATTACCGCTGCATCGCTGCTCTGCATCACCAGTGGTGCTACGGTAGCCTTCCTGTCCGTGCTGCGGTGCGCATGCTCTCTGTTGTCAAGAACAAAGAAAACGCCGACATAATTCGCGAGGAGCTGCGTCAGTTGGACGGCAAGTACGGACGATGGGGCGAGAAGCCCAAGCTGCCCGGTAACCCATGTCCGTACACTTCGTTCCTATTGGGCGCGTCCTGGAATGTGGATTTTCAACACCCCGACCCATATATCAGTGGTGTTTCTTTGGAAAGGGCGCTCTTGCCAGCTGATATGGGGAGCTCCGAAGGAGGTATGTTTGCTATTCATCTTGATCGCACGTCATTGAACTGTTGTTCAAAAGACAATAACGACGGGATCACTGTAATTGATGTCACGATCCCTGAGGACCCGTCATATTGCTTTGTATCGCTTGGGGAGATGGTCCCGCTTACTGCGACGCAGTATATCCGCCGCTACTACCCTGTCCCCAAGGCTGCACGCTTGAAGGATGAAGAAACCCGCGAACATGAGGAGATTCTACTGGCTCTTATCGCTGAACTTGCTGATGATCGTGTGGTGACGCTTGACATGCTCGCCGAGGCATGGCCAGGGGAGTACGACGCGGAAGGCGAAACGGCCCACATCGATTCGAGCGCCCGGTCGGCGAAAACACCCATTCCTTCCTTGGCTGACCTCTCACTTGGGCCCGCTGTCGAGCACGCACTTTCGCTTGAACAGACGGAGGACATCGACCAGCTGGTCTGGATGCCTGGGAAGGCACAGGCTATCGTCGACATCTTAAAAGCCCACGATCCGTTCCCCACGTCTGGTATAGCCCTTCTGTCGAAGGCCCTTCGACAAATCTCAGAAGATGTTGTTGATCTCTCGAAGACTTCTCTGTCCCAAGAGCAGATCAGTACCCTCCTCAACGACTTCCCGAACATCCAAGTCCTCAAGTTATCTCACAATCCTTCTCTAACTATCGACATCATCAAAGCCGTCCTCGTCTCGAGCCCTTCCCTAAGGCGTGTTGTCGCATTGGACACCTCGCTCACGAGCAAGGCTTTGGGCGACCTCATAACAACCGAACCCAAGCTCTTTTCCCACCTCGACGCTTTCACACATCCCCTCTTCTTGACTGGTAGAGCACCTGTGCCCCTCGCCTTCAGCTTCATTGCTTTATTCAAAACCACGCGTCGCGTCGCCAGTGCGGCTTTGCCATTCTTTACACCCGCGGCCGTAGTCCAGGCAATGGCAGAGTATCTCTCGTGTTTCATCTTCCCCGAGTCGATGTTCGCGGTAACGTCCGAGACTTTCTCCCTTCGGGTTTTGCTTTCGGCTCCTGAGGCTCGGAAGAAGGGGCAGTGGAACGGCCGAACGGTCCCGTTCTTCCCTCCAAAATCCTTGCGCGCTCTTCAAGGGGAAGGGTGGTTCTTCGCATTTCAGCCCGCACTGTACGGCAAAGGCACGTTTGCTTTCGTGAAGGCACAAGGACTTCCAGATCGCAAGGATGATGCCACCGAAGACACGTATGTGATCGACAAAATCCTCGGCCTGAAGGACTGGTTGTTGGAGACGGAGAAAGAAGGTCACCCCCCTGTGCCTGCATCTGCGGTGGAGGAGCTGGAAGGCATTTTCGACAAATTGAGGGAAATGGGCGAGTATAAGTTGATGGAAAATAATGACGCCCAGAGCTTCTGCCAGATGGCGGAGGAGAATTTGCTCCTCGAATCCTACTTCTAGAGTATCTATCCACCGTTATGACGAGAGTGTTGTTCGTATATCTGACGATATGTAAATGTGTCTTTTTCTTTTTTTTTCCGTTTCATGATGACTTTGAAGCTGCCAACGTTCAGGTCCGCCGACCACGCCTATCAAAGCGTTCAGCTACACGAAGTGAAACTAGACGTACTATCGTGGCACAAGAAAGCACACGACTGCCACAGGTTCCAAAACCTGCACGCTCGTAACTACCGCGAGAACTCGCAATCCGAGAGGCCACGAAATGCTTTATATGTTGCATCTTCATCTAATCTCTTATCTAGACAAGCATACTCAATTTGCTGGCACAAGGAAACATCTCTTCAAGGCAGCGATTTCAGGGAGTCGTAGAGATCTGAATCGTCGATAAGCTGCCCTCCGAGTCGGAGAACAAGAATTTTGGATAGTCAAGCCTCATTAGATGTGCGGCAGACTCGAAAAGGCTTTCGACAATGACGGCGGCGCAGACGATTTTGATCGACATGAGCCTTGATGGTGATGATCAGGAGCAAGTCGGGACATGACTGGAGTCTACTGGAGTAAAGTAACTTGCAAGGAGTAACGGTGGTCGTGCTTTAGTATGTAGTAAGCATCCGACGGATCCGCACCTGTGGTTGGATTTATATATGTATATCCCGTTGAGCTTTTCCTCTTCCTCTGAGCTTTCCTTGACCCGCGTTCACGATGGCCGACCCCCAGACCCAGACGCTGTTTGCGCAGTGGAAACCAGCCTGTGCCAACTTCGACATCGGTGTCAGGTCCAGTATTGTGGCTCTCGTAACCACCCTCGAACAAATCGCGCAGGTTCTTGCTCAAGACGAAGAAGCCAGGTCAGGACGTGTTGCATGCATTATTTAAGGCAATCTGGAACCTGACGCTGTCTGTGCTACATAGATCTAATCTCGGTGGCATCGCGTCCGTGTGGCCGGACTTGCGAAAACTTTGGAGTGACCTGTCGCGCATCCAACTGACTTTCTGGGATGGCGACGACGAAGAGAGTGAAGGGAGCTCGAATAAGGAAAAGGACCTTCGGACGGTCTGCGGTAGCCTCGCCAAATTCACGCGGAATTTAGTCGCAGGCGTACCTGAAAACCAGGCTAGAGCTTAGTGAGTGTTTCTCCCTCTCACACCGATCTGCGTTGTAAAAGTATGCTTAACCAGTGAAAATGAACCGGACATTCGCCGACTGCTCCACTACTATACTTCTTGGTCTGCGATGGAGGACACGGAATGTACGATGGTTGATTTTCTCCGTCCACACGTTCTGTTAATGATACCTCCCTCCCGTCTAGCTGTCTCCGTGGCCCGAATACTCGCGCAGGCAATCTCCAATATGGTCACCACGAACGAAGTCCTCATGTCAAAACTTTGGGACACTTACATGAATCTCCCGGAAGACCAGGTCGTACTAATGTATGGGGCTTCCGATAATTCACCTTTACTTGATTGACTCCATCTGGGACCAGGATAGTCGGCTTCTCGCATCTTCTGATCCCCGCACGGTCCTTACAGTCCTAATCTTTATCCTCAATTGCATCCATGGAAGCAGAATCCGGACGTGAATTGCGGTTTTATGCTACTCGCAGTCATACCCGTCCTGATTCAGCCTTTCGACAGTGCAATGCTTACTGAGACATCTATTGGCGCCCGCGTGTGTGTCTCATTACTGGACGATATGCTGAAACTATACGATGCGGAAGAATCCAGCGTCGGCGCACAGGCTTTCGACGTAGGGTATGTTTTCTTTTATTTCTTACAAGTTGCACCTGATGTGGGGCCAACACATAGGTATGACATCTTGACTCAGCTCATAGAACAAGGGTTGGTCCCCGACCTCTATAGCAAATTCACACTGTGAGCAGTTCCATGCACCAGTCGCCGTTGCCCAGCCTGACATAGAATCCATAGACCAGGCGAGATCATCACGCCGCACCAAACTACACTTTTGAAAATTGTCGACTCTTACCTGCAATCGATTCAAATGAGTGCCGCGGCGCCGGCACCTCTCCAAACCATCAAGGTCCATAGAAATTTGAGCCCCCTGTTTGCGACGGGCTTCCTGAACCTATCAGCATATGCGCGAAGAGCTGTAGAGCGCGCTCTTCGTCCGCCCGAGCAGACCTCCGCGTTGTCTGCGTCTATCGTTGAGGTTCCGGTATCGACATCATCTGATGATGATCCCAATACACCGAAACCCTTTCCGCCGCCGGCGGAGCTCGATGTTATGCTTCCCAAGGCGTGCGAGGCGCTTGTGCTTGTGACGCAGTGCGTTATTACGATTACACTGGAAGCCGACCGGTTGAAGGCCGATTCGAATCAGGACGGTTCGCCGCAGTCCGATCTCAAGGCATTTTTCAATGAATCGCGTTCCTCCTATGGAGATGGGAAGGGAGTCGTGGAAAGTTTGATAGGTGGTGTGCCGCACTTCAGTAAAGCTGGTATCTGTATTGAACTTGCATGGACCCAGACCTTCTGCGTCTGTTAGATGCCTTTTTGCCGCGGATTAACTTTGGAAAGCCGGTGACAGGCGCGTCGCCGTTGGAGGCGCAGGCTACTCCACATCACTCGATGACGGCAGACCCGACCGGGTTCCAGTACCTCAAGCGTGATCTTGTGCGTCTTCTCGGGATTCTATGCCACGGCGAAAAGGCAGTGCAGGATCATGTACGCAGTTGTGGTGGCATACCCGTTGTGATGAACCTGTGCGTCATCGATGAGCGCAATCCATGTCAGCGTCTTTCTTCTTATTCTTCACTTTTTCGAGGCTGTGACTGAAAATACAATTGTAGATCTGCGAGAGCATGCCATCTTCACATTGAGCAGTCTTCTGAACGATAACAGGGAAAATCAGGCTGTGGTTGACGCGATCAAGCCTAATGTCGCTTTCGACGAGAAGGGCGTCCTGAAAGAACCAGTCGGGTCTGGAGCAGTTCGTGGATAGAGGCTGAAGTCCAAGATGGCGCTGGTTAATATACATCCACCGGTCTACATGATTTACAAAAAAAAATGGCAATTTACGCTAGACTGCACCGGCCAGGCTTTTGCCAGGGTGAGTAGGTATGTAGCATGAGTGCTTGGTTGTGGCGCAAGAAAGGGATGAACCCAAACCCACCAATGCGATGGCTGGAAATCAGGTTGTCAGGTAGACTCTGGTGTAAATACAAGCAAGTTAGGCTTGACCGCGTAGCCTACTCATCCTCGTCGTTGTCCTGGAAGACCACTGCACGTTTTCGTGAACCGGTTCCCGACCGGCGCACCTTGAATTCCTCCTCCTCTTCGCTCTCCACTTCCATATCAGCCCCCTTCTCACTTTCACCACCTGAATCATCGCTGTTCTCCTTGGGGCCAGATTCCCGCCGGCGCCGCTGAGCATCCTCTTGTTCCCTGATTTTCGCATCGAGCTTATCCAGCGGATCCTCTTCTTCGTCATCACCCTTCCTCTTCTTACTTCCCAGAGTTGCCTCGTCGTCACTAGAGTCGGCCACCACGAAGTCGTCTTCCTGATAATCTTCAGGCCCCTTCCCTTCGTCGTCCTTCCTCTTCGACTTCCGCCCAAAGCTCCCCACACCAGTCCCGTTATCCTCTTCCTCGGAACCCTCAAAGCCACCAACGACATCATCGTCGTCATCGCTCCAAACGTCGTGGTTGGTCTTCCGCGAGTATCGTCGCTTTCGTCCACCGCCCAGGATATCGTCTGGGTCGTTCCTCTTCTTCGACTTTTTCGCGCTTTGTTTTATCAGCTCCAACTTCTCACGTTCTGGGTCCATCGTTGGGTCTGGTGCCATGCGGAGACGCGCAACCTTGTTGTGCTTCTGTCCCACGGCTTTCACGAGCATTCTGTGCGTCTCCGACTGCATGCCGGTGGGTCGAAGAGACATGTGGCCGGTGATGATGGCTTCGGACTGCAGAACCTGAGAGCGCTTGTGCTGAGCCACGAGATATGTGAGACCCTGGGACTTGATCGGTTCCTGCTGTGAAGCAGGTTGTGATTGTGAGGATAGGGATCCAATTAATTGTCGCGGGGCAGTGGCCGACGTGTCCAGGCTTTGGTTGATGTCAAAGAGCTCTTTACCCAATTTCAGGCTTAGTGTTCCGTCTGACCATCGAATGACGCGGCTGTTAGATTGCCGCCGCTGAAAATGAAATAAGCGTTGGTTTGGGGTATCGGTCGTTCTACAACTCACCTCAACGTCGGATTCATCTTTGGCCCATCTCCACCGCAAAGTATTTTCCACTTTGAGCTTTATTGTCATACTCCGTTCGCGTTGGCTTTCTGCTTGTGCAAGTTCCTCTTCGTCGTGTTCCGGCCCCATGTATATGTCCGGGTGGAAAGGTTTAGAGTCCACTTTTACGAAGTTGGGCATCCGGATTACCCAGTTCTGTCGGGGCCTTGTGTGAGTGATAGTATATTCGGCAGGGGTTAACAACTCACCGAACCGTCTGAACCTTTTGGGACGGGAAGGTTGGGAAATGATACCTCTGCCTCCTTCACCTCCACAGCAATTTCAGGTGGAATTTCTTCCTCCTCGTACTCGAGTGCTTGCCTACGCTCTCGCTCCGGAGAGGGCAGTCGCTCAGAGTCTGGTGCCGAGGCGGAAGGCGAAGCAGCAGATCTGAGAGCAAAGCAGTTAATATTCCGCACTGCAACACCTTTTCTCGACACTCACTCTTGCTGCTCGACTTCATCGTGTCCGAAGAGGTCGTCCATTTCTTCGTCCTCCTCTTGTAGCTCTGCCTGATCTCCAGCGTCGGTCATTTCAACATCTTCCTCTGCTCCTGTTTGGTATTGGGCATCGTCCACCTTGGGAATATGGGTTTCATCGAGCGCGCCTGCAAGGCTGGACATAGTTTGGAGAAAGTGAGGGGTATGCACGTGACAACAGTGTGCTCCAGAAAAGGAAATTCCTACATAAGAAGTATGTCCTCAGGGGCCGCGGACGACACCGTGATAGTATGCATCTCACTCTCACAGTCTCACTCTAATCAATGTTCAGCTGCATTTCAGCCAGCCTTAACGTTTAACGCTCGCTCTTAAACCTTGAGCTTAACCGTCTTTTCCAAAATGAGTAGCTGAGGCCGTAGCGCGGTAGACGAAGGATGATAGTTCGGCCTTGAAAGAAATGGCGATAACATAGAAAGGTAGGGGAAAGATAGTAGGCCGCGTCGATCATCGAGAGGTGTATCTAGCAGGCATTTGAGTGGTTGAGTCCCATAAAGACTTGAGAACGTTGAACGTTGAACTTCGAAGGGCGACACGATGAGCTAATCGTAATACTAACAGCACAGCAAGTTGGAGTGGGTAATTGGCCCGTAACAGGCGATGCGGGGCGAGGACTGGCGAGGAGTCTACGGATGACCAATCGTCAGGGATTATCGTAACTTAGACCTAAGACGCCCGTCTTCAGACGAGATCTGGAATAAGCGCAAGCATGTACGCGTGCTTACGGAGCAATCTTTACCCTCCAGATATCCTTAGCCTACTACACCAGTGTCCTACATCGGAAGTCTCCCAGGACCCAAAAGCCAGTAGAAATGACTTCCTTGAACATCTCAAGTTCAGCCTTCAGGAGCCTGAGGTAGCCTGCAAACCACACGGTCGTTTATGCTTTCCTTAAATACTAGTACTTACCTGCCTCGAGTCGCGTCCACGACTCCGCGTCGAGCCGATGCACTTGCAGTCTACTTTTCAGCATAATTTACTTCAAGAAATTTGGTTCAGGAGAATCCCGCTGCGGCATCGGGGACACGACTAAGGAACTTGAAGTACTACGCTTTACTACGCCGTACTACGGTGTGCAGTGAGGGTGGGTCACGGTCTGCGTTACGCGTCGTGGTTGAAGGATCACGTGCCATAACCGTCTTTGTTGAAGACTATATGGCTCCTACGCGTCGAGCTCGCTCTCCAGACGATGCCCAGCTCTTTGACGGCGACACAGACTCTGAAAACGAACAGGAGACCCCCAAAACCCAGAAATCTGGCGTCAAAAAGCGTCTTAGCGAGGTCCACAACCCCGAAAATGACGCCAGCTTCAACTCAGACTTTGGTCGCCCTCCCCTGAGGTCTGTCAACATCAACGACGATGCGGCCGAGAAACGCAGGAGGAGGAAGAGCACGAAGATTACTGTGGTCGACAACGCTGTGGCCGGACCCTCGTCTGAGGCCAACCTTGATCCCGACGCCCCCGAGTCATCGAGAACGGCCAAGCAGAAGCAGCAGCTCAATTCTGTGGCTGCGCCGCCAGTGATAAATGTCTCCAAGGACGTGATGAGTTCCAATTTTGAGGAGTGGATGAAGATGGCTACGGACAATGTACGCGATCTCTGCTTTCAAGGTGTGTTGCACTGACATGATCTGCATAGAAAATTAACGCAGCCAACTCATGGAACTTCGCCCTCATCGACTATTTCCACGACATGTCACTATTGCGGAACAACGATGATAATTCCATCAACTTCCAGCGCGCGTCGTGCACCCTTGATGGTTGCGTCAAAATCTGGACAAGTCGAGTCGACAGTGTCGGCACCGAGACCGGGAAGCTACTCAGCAACCTTGCATCCGAGAGCACGGCGGAAGATGGCGGCGAAGGGGAAGGCGGCGAGTCGCAGAAGAAAAAGGCTCGCGGTCCAGCGGCCACGCTCGCCAAAGACGCGGCGCAGCTCCAGAGTAAAAAGTTGGAGTTGGAGTTTAGCGTCGACCCGCTATTTAAGAAGACATGTGCCGACTTTGACGAAGGTGGCGCCCAGGGACTGTTGATGAACCATTTGAGCTTAGGGGTAGGGAGTGATGGTGGGATGAGGGTCGTGTTTGATGCCAGTGACTCGATGGGCAAGGTTGAAGAGGAGGAGGTCATTGAAGAACCCGAAGATGAGATCGACATCTCCTACCTGCGAAGTACGTTTCGAATTATTCTTCTGACTTCTGACACTGAAGTATCCGCAGAGAATTTCCTGCCTGACCTTTCAATACTGGAAGACAAAGCGATATCTCACTCTCTAGCTGGGTTCGCCTTCGCAAAGAACACGTTTTCTTTTGAGGAGATGTCATTGTTCCAAGATAATACACGACCTGACGACGACGACGACGACGACAATGACGCCGGTGGTGACTACATGGATGTTGATAACGGTGGACCCCCAGTTGAGGATTTCTTCGTCGGGGCCGATGCTGTAAATGAAGACTACGGGGGCGATATAGGTGGCGATGACTACGGTGGGGACAACTTCAATGGCTCCGTGGGCCCGGCAGGCGATGGCGAAGGCCAACCAGGACCTTTCGTACCCTTCGACCCTCGCCGTGCACCCAACCAGCGTGATCTCGTCATGGCCATGGACGCCGACGGTGAGGAGAGCATGATGGACTATTTTGACCAAAACTTCCGAAAGAATTGGGCTGGTCCTGAGCACTGGAAGTTAAGGAAATTCATCAGACGGCGTAAGTTTATCTGCCTTTTCGTGATTATATATCTGCGGTGCTGACCCCTGTCAACCAGCCGACGCGGACGTTAAGGGAGGTGACAAACCGAAGGCACGGCGGGAGAAGAAAGAGGCCTTTAAGATTGATTTCCTGACGCCTAGGGATCCGGACAAGGATCTGAAAGAAATCCAAAAGGAGCTTTTCGCACCCGTCACGAAGGGGGCAGGTATAAACCTTCCGGGGACTGGCGCTGCGGCGAAGAAGAGCCGGAAGAAGACGAAGGAGAAAGAGAAGCGGGATGACCATCGGCTGCCTGACGACATGCACTTCTCAAGCAAACAGTTGGTTACGCTGTTCCTCAAGCCCAAGTTCGTCGTACGTGTCTTTGGATTTGCCTCGACGTCTGAATGTTAACACTGCTTGACTCCAGCTGAAAATGCGCGGCCAGCGCGTAAGGATGAACCCCAATGGCGACGGCGAGGTGGACGAGAATTTCTGGGCTCAAGCTGCAGCCGATCAAGCAGCCGGTCGGGCAGAGGACGCTGATGACAGTAAGCCTACTTTGGCTCATCGTACCAGACTCTGCCTGGTATCAATCGTTTTTGTCTCCTTTTAGCGAACGAACAAGGCATCCCCTTCAACACCCAATTCTTCCACGACGATTATGACGATGGACCTGGCTTTGATGATGGGGACCCGTACGACGGCGATGGCCCAGGTGCCGCTAATGTTGAACCCGGTGAACAGGATCTACTCGCTGCGACGGCGGGACAGACGAGACGCGTAAGACCTGAAGCCGTCAATTATGCGAAGCGGGCCAAGAGGGTCGATGTCCGAAAGTTGAAGGAAAATATCTGGCGAGGATTGGATATTGTTGTATCACCGTCAGAGAAAGACGATGCGGATCAGAGTATGGTGAGCACTACCGTTCTTCGGTGATGTATTCCGTGTATCCTCATTCTTTTAGGATGTGGATGAAACATTACCACCTCCGACGGACCCCACAGAGGCGCGGGTGTTCAGTCAAGTCATTTCTGGTCTGCAGCAGTCGTATCCTCGGGACAAGATGGAAGAGATCAGCACGAGTTTCTGTTTCATTTGCTTGCTCCATTTGGCCAATGAGCAGGGCCTTAAGCTCGAGTCGACAGTAGACGGTATTCAGGCCAAGGTCGACGCTGAGGAGGAGGCCGCGAAGGACAAGCAGGTCGGAAATATCTGGGACTTAAAGGTCTGTATCTTGTATCTGTTTCCAGTTTCTTGCTTTTTACAGAAGCTGACTCGGCGGTGGTTTTTAGATTTACCGGGATCCTAACGCGACGCGGTCGGCGTGATCGTCTGCTTGGGTGACTCTGCCTATTGTGTTGCTCTCCTTGTTCTAATTTAACGATATATTCCCCCACCTTCCTGTTGTATAATCGATGGCCCATATCGTACATATCTATTTATTCTTTATCTTGTGTTTTCCTCCAGCCTATCGTAGTGTTGTAGAGATAATGTGGCCAACGGAAGGTTTTTTCCAACTCGAGCTTTTTACACACGTTGCAACCGGACCCTTCGCGTCCAAATGTCTGAAGAATCAACGAGAGCAAGAGGCATATTATGATTGTGTAGGCGGTATTTGCATACGGTGGCATACGTTAGATACCTTGAATAACTAAGAATGCAGAGATAATCTGACAAGCTTGTAATACACTGGTGAGGGTTATAAATACAAGGCGGGTGAAACGACGCTTAAGCTAATGCTACAGTGGGGGGTTGGGCGCGGACATACTGAAGGTGGGCGTGGTGTCTATGATGACTGAGAGCAGAGCAACTGAACTAACTTCAAGGAATGAGGATGATCAGGGCCTGTTGGGATTAAAATCCATTGGTATGGACGCCTTAGCACGCGTCGGTCCAGGCGCTCCATAAGGTCTCGCATCGCTGCTGGTGGCGAGAGCTAAGCTCCTTGAATTCGAACAATGCCTGCGGAGGCAGCTCGAGCATGCCAGGCTCCGGCACACGAGTGACGTCGGAGGACGGGAAGATAGTGAGGATGTCAGAGGGTGCTATGCGCGCCTTTGGGATCGGGCTGGAGAGAAATACACCGTCGCCAAATGGGGAGTATGTGTGCACATCGAGGTATTTATCTCGTCGTGCGTGGGATCGGGTGGCTGAAAGGACGCTATGAGCTTGCCGAGGCTTGACAAAGGAGTTTGGAAGCGCGAGAAGTACCTTGAACAACCATGACTTGGCGTTGAACGATAGCGACAGCAAGGGAACCGTTCGTCATCATCTTGGGCAGTTATATAGAATGAGGATGTCAGATGATAGAGACTTGAAGCCGTATGGATGTGCGCAGATGTGCGCGTATTCTTGGAGGGTTGTGAAAGAGCTTGTAAATCATTTGCATCTTTACTTTGCCTTATATGTGGGAGTTTGCTATTGTTCTCCTGCCAGGTTCCGTATCGCGCGCTGGGGACCAAACTACTTACCTGATGACGGACTGACATTGTACCTGTCATTGATGTTTAAAAGGAATACAAGGGTCTCCAAATTTGGGGCCTTCCGAAGTTGAGACTGACACTCTGCTCTTTGTTTCTGGCATACAACGTGGGGATCTATGCCAGTCATGCCGATTCCATGTGGACATAAATCATTGTAAAACGGACTATAACCATGTGGTGAACCGTCCTTTCCAGACCAAATGATCACCGACTCGGACAGCGGCGCATCATCCCCAAAAAGGTTGTCTTTGAACACCCATCACACAACTTCCACCTCATGTCGAAGAAACATCTTGTTCTTGTCGCAAGCCTTCATGCAAATCAAGCATTCCCTTTCGTTTCAAAAATACCCAGTGCCTGAACCGAGAGCTAAGGGTATGATCGTTGCAGGTCGCGGCGAAACGGTCTAGATTCGACGACAAAGTTGCGCCGAGGCGACAAAGAACATCCAAAATGGAAATGCTCACAAGTAGTTTACCGGAACAACGCACTAGTGATGATATCCATTCGCAGCTCCATATAAGGTTCCATTGGTCTTCCCATTTCCATTCAAAACATCATTCCCGTTCGCCTTGCCATTCGCTGGCGACCGAGCCTTCAAGTCCGCGAGGTATTTATCAGCCTTCCCAAGCATCCAAATCGGGAACGAGAACTTGAAGTTTGGGTAGGCGATGGCGCAGGTCTTGTTGAACACACCCTCGATCGCCTCCTGCGGCCACGAACCATCCTGTAGAGATGGTAAGGAAGATGAATCATCCTCACTTTGTGAAAGAGGGATTTACTGGGTTTTGCCGCGACATCACGAGCTCCACGCCGCGCTCGATGGGCTCTGGATGAGGATACTGGGCGTACATGAGCGACATGACTGCCCAGCATGTCTGTACAACTTGAGTCTGTTCATGCTCAACCCACGCCAACTGCTCGCAGGACTACAAACGAAATGAAATTCAGTCCTTTGGCACACAGTCGGCAGTAAATGCGGACCTTGTAGCTCTCTCCCCATCCTCCGTCCGCTCTCTGCTTCCCGATCAGGAAATTGCAAGCCCTGCGCGAACGTTCGCTCGTCTCGTAGGTCTCCCCCACCAGCGACAAACTTTCCAGCGCGAACTGTGTTGCATATGTGAAGCAAATGCCCCAGGACCCAAGCCATCCACCCTCGGGATATTGGCACCCGTGAAGATATTCCACTGCACGGCGGATAGTCCTCTTGATGTCTTTCGCGCGGTAATGGGGGTAGTGTTTGCGGAAGATGGCGAGGGATGTGATGACTGAGGTTGTGCATTCGGGATAGCTGTACTCAGTCATAATATCGCCTGTACATAAACAGTTTAGAGTAGGCGGGAAGGAGTGGAAAAATGATATCGCACCGAAGACTTCGGCGGGATTTAGCCACTCGAGCCATCGGGGTCCGCGGATGAGCTCGTAGCTCGCAAAACCGCCGTTTGAATTTTGGAGAGTCAGCAGGACATCGATCGCGTCGCACATCCGGCGCTCAGAGACGAGCTTTGGCGTGAACCTGGAAATTTCATCAAAACAAGAATCCACATGTATGCTGATACCCCTACTCGAGATGATTTTGCAAGTACATCGTCGCCTTAAGGCCTTCACCTGTACAATCACTGACTGTATATCCCTGTTCCTTTGTACTAGGCGCCGTCTATGTCAGAAAAAAAATCGAAATTTAACTGATCTCACCTGAAACCCCAAGCGCCCTTCGTGGTATGGCGATAGGACGTATGATAATGTTTCGGGTCTTCCTGGATCTGGGCCTCATCCAGCCACTGCAGCGCCTTCAGCAAGCTATCCTTGTTGTCCTCCTCCTCCGCCAACCCGCTCTCCACAAGCGCCTGCGTGATGAACCCGACATCCCAGAGCTGGCTTCCGTTCGTCCCACACATCATCATACCGTCCTTCCCGATCCACATGAAGTCGTGGCGCTTGATCTCGTGCTGCTTGTATGCCTCGCTTTCTGGACCGTCGCGGTGTGCCCGCGCGATGAGGTTGAACATTTTTGAGACGGGGCCGAGTGTCTGGTAGCTAGTGTTCTCGTCCTCGCGTACAATCAGTTCGTAGGCACGCTCGATGCCCGCGTTGCGGAGCGGAGGGATGGTGCAGTGTTCATAGCTGGAGAGAACGACGTTGATCATGTCGAAGAGCGCAGAATGCGGAGCGTATAGGTCGGCCTTGGAGACATTGTTACGTTGGTCAGGCCAGTAGATGGAATAATAATCTTGCGGGTATAGTTCCTACGGATATGTCAGAATAAAGCATCGCTAAATGACGGTGGACAAACCTCTCTTAAAGCACGAATAATATCATTCTCCTCCATCTTGAATCTGATGCCGTAGAGATAACTCATGGGCACGTAAACTGTTCTCGTGTGAATCCACCAGCGGTGAGGGTGGAACGGAACCCAATCAGGGAGGAGCCTAGAGATTCAGGTTTAGTCAATCAGTGGAATACAGAATGGAAATAACTTTCCAAAGCTCAGGGGGGACGGGGTTGTTGCCTTCCCACTCGTATACGTTGAGTATGGACAACCAGAACTTGCCCCAGGCGGGGATCGCACAAGCACCACCTGTAAAATGCGTTGATTACATGTTTTGATAGAGAGGTCAATGAGAGGTCAATGCGGACCTAGCTTGTGCAATGTGGCGCGTGCCCTGACGCAGACAGGATGCTCGGCATCAACACCCAGCAAACGGAGGGCGGCATAGTTCAGACCTGTGCCAAACACAGTCGAGTGGCCTTCAACGTGACTGCGGGACACGTCAGATACAGTACAGGCTGAAGAAACGCGCATCAAAGGATAAAGTGTGACACAGTGAATGGCAGCTGAAGACTTTAACAAGCAAACTCACATGCCCCAGCCACCGTCCTCAGGGTGTGCACGATTCATAAGGTAGCGAATCATCTCTAATCTTTCCTGCGCAGTGAAAGTCATACCAGAGACATAAGAGCCTATGACCAAGCCGGGGAGAAGGAACATGGGGCCTCCATACTCTCCTGGCCAGTGTCCGTCATGCGACTGCAAGTGCTTGTAGAATGTGTACCCGTTACGGGCTGCCTCCAAGGGAGTTTTGGCAGTAGGGAGTGCCGGTAGTTTCTGCGGCAATAAATTTAGGTTCAAGAGTACCACAACGATGTTTATGGAGGATCGTACGAGGTCGATTCCCAGCCAGAACTTGTCGACCAAGTTCTGGGGCCATGCCTCGCACTCCTCGTCGGTCTTGAGGTAATGCCAAGTGTGCCTGCCACCGTCATTGACCAGCAGTCTCCACCTGGAGTAGTCCGTGAACGGCGTGACTGCAGATTGGGGGATATTGACGGGATTGTACATGGGGGAAGGCAATATGCAGACTACATGAGCTATAAAGGAATTTCAATATCAGGCCATGGCGTGCCGCAAATAACCCGTGATAAACAAAGCCAAGCATCCGCGTCCATCCAGCCATGTCCTTTCGAGACTCGAATGTGGTCATTATCGAGACCGGACGCATACACGTCCGCGCCGGACTCGGTCTCCACGATCTCCTCAAGACCCCCACTGTCGTGCGCAATTTCGCTATGATGGATTACTCCCTGAGAAGGCTCATGTTTCCCTCCCAGGAAATCCTTGCACGCGTTGGGCTGCGAAGAAACGCGTCTGGCGAGCATCTGAACAGGGCGCAGCAACCGATCACGCCTGGACAGACCGATGTCAAGAAAAGCAGAGGGTCGTCACGTCGCGTCTCTTCCTTTCCGCAGCACCTCGAACCCAATGCGTCCGTCAATGACTATCTGGTGGGCACGGCGCTCGATGAAGCACTGGAAGCCGGACAGGATGTAGCAATATCGTGGCCATTCGCAGACGCGGATGTGTATGATTGGACACAAGCTGAAGCCATCTGGTGTGTCTCGCCTCTCTTCTCTCGATCACTGTCCATGAACGATGCGCAGGAAATACGTTCTTTTCAACCAACTGCAACGGAGACGTGTCCAGAACGAGTCGCCCGTCCTCTTATCTATATTCCCTGGTCTTGCGCGGGACACCTATGAACGGACGTGCCAGATCTTTTTCGAACGGTTCAATGCCGCTGGTCTGACCATCATCGAGCGTCCCGTAGCCCAAATGTACGCCGCGAACAGTCTGGACGGCGTCGTCGTCGACATCGACGAAGAAAAGACCGACATCACGCCCATATCCGAAGGTTTCCCGCTCAACTATGCACGCACAACCATCCCCCTTGGTACACGCGACTGCCAAAATTACCTGGCGCATATCCTAAAATCCAACCAGTCCGTCATGTCCGCCCTCTCACCCCCGGAAAACCCACTGGACCCCGAGGCGCTGCACGCGACTCTCCTGGAACTTGTCAAACAGCTATGGACCGACGGGCATGTCAAAGTTCCGTCGGACGGTGAGACGGTACTGGTGGAGGACGAGGGTGTGACTGATATCGCGGCGGTGATAATGGCGGGAAAGGAAAAGGCTGTCATCGAGAGCCAGATAAAAAAGAAAGCTACCGCGAAAGCGTCGGCCGCTGAACAGGCCCGCGCGCGAGAGATTGAAGCACTGGACCTCCTTACTGTTCAATTTCGGGAACATTCGCTGACCTTGGGCAAGGAGCGCCACCGTCTTTGCGAGCCGTTGTTTGACCCAACCCTGCTCAAAGGTCTTCCTGGTAGCTTGCCAGTGGCCAATGCGGTCAGACCTTTGCCTTTGCAGGAAGCCGTCGGACTTGTAATTGGCCAGACTGACATTGACCAAAGGGCTTCATTATGGGCAGGGCTTTTCCTTACTGGCGATCTGACGAGACATGTCCGAGGTGCGTGCTAATAATTTCTCAGCGAACGCCACGACATTGAGAAGGGGTCCCTTCTCGTTTTATCTAGGCATTGGCATTGCACTTCAGTCACGCGCCGCGCCGTTCGTCGTGAATGCTGAGCTGCTGACTGAGGTGCAGCCACGATATGCGCGTGTTTTGAATATGCCAGAGTATTACGCTGAATATCGAGATACCGGGAACGGTCTGGCTTGCTTCCTCGGGTCAAGTATAACAGCGAAGGTGCGATACGAAACATGTTCCATTCGCAGCCCCGCTACTAATCATATTTTCAGATCATTTTCAACGACAACGGGGGGAAGTCGTTCGTTTCGAAGGCAGATTATAGTGCGCGAGGTCCTCACGCGATAATAGAAATGACGCCTGCACTGCTGTAATCAGGTTGTAGTAACATTCATTCGCTGTAATATACGTTATGTCGGTTCTCTCGTTGCACCATACTTATTCACTATTTTGCACAGCAACTTTTGTCGGGCAGTGTTGAGGTGAGAAAGGTCATATTGGAGCAGAGGATCGTGCATGAACCATGATCGCATATTAGAAAGCATCGTGCGTTGAGTGATATAAAATGATGATCTACGCTCTGCGCTCATGCGGCATTGCCCTCGGCAAAGTTGAGGAGATCAGAGTCACCCTGGTCGGAGACAGTCATGACACTGCAAAACAGACAATCAGGGAAAGTCCAGAGGTCGCAGATCACGCGTAAAACTCACCCAACACGGAAGAGCTTTCCAGCCGCCGTTCCGAGGGCGACGTTGGTACCGGCGAAGTGGTGCACGGTGGTTTTGGACAACATAGCGTAGTACTCCAACTCAGATTTACGGAGAGGAGGGCAGTTGCCGGCAATCAAGACAAGCTTGGCTAACAAACGCAGACGAGCGGACGGTTAGTTCAAGGGACCTTCTCAGCCTCACGCTCCAGTCCCCGCGAGACATCGAATATAATGCTCACCTTTGCCGTTGCGCATCTGCTTCAAGGCGGACTTGTAGCCGAGGGAGTATTTGCCCGACTTGACGACGAGGGCGAGCCTGGCGGAGATGGACTCGGAGGACTTGGCCGCCTTGGATTTTTTTGTCGGTGCCATTGAGATGTCGGGCGGCGGCGATGAGCTTGAGGATGTCGAGGACAGTGAATCTTTTTCCAAATCTGTGTGAGATCGCGGGTCTGTACAGTTGCAAATTAAAGTTTGGACTCCGCTGGAAATACCCTGCACGTGATTGCGACGCGTCAATTTCACGTAGTTCCGCTTATGTGTATCGACCGCGCCGACTCGGAGCTATAAATCGGGCTCCTCTACATAGGATGGGCGACAAATTCCTCCCATCGATTCTAAAAAATGAAGCCAGCACAAGAGGGCTACGTGCCCAGCTATCCTAACTTTGTCGTCGACTTCAAACCTGGCGAATTCAGCTCTTCGATCAAGACGCTCAAGGCAGGTTTGACCAGTTCAGCTTCGTGGTACCAGGCCCTTACCGTCGCAGGTGTTCAACGCGGGGGAGATCATGGCACCGCTGGAAGGCTTAACTAAGGGACCCAAGGCGTACACATCAGTTCAATGTGGGCCTGGGCTCAACGATCATGTCGAGCTCAACTCTGACCTTGTATACGGCAAGTCCACTGCCAGTTCCCTCCTGCTGTGCGCCACGCCAACACATCGCTGATGTGAATCACTCATGCGACCCCAACGTTGCCTTTGACCTCTCCTCACCGGATCCGTCACAATGGCACATCAAAGCTCTAAAGCATTTGGAGAAGGGCGCAATACGTAGGCAGCAAACATCTCACTGCCTCCGACATTGACCAGTGCACCCCAGTGACCTTCTTTTACCCCAGTACCGAATGGGACATGGATCAGGCCTTTGACTGTGAGTGCAAATCTGCGGTACGCATGGTCCACATGTTCATATACAGCATGACGCGGGGAGCTGACGCGATTGCACTATCGCATCTAGAACTGCCTCGGTCGAATCCAAGGCGCAAAATACCTCTCAAAAACCAACCTGAGCAGCCAGAAATGGATAAGCCCATGGATATGGCGGTTAGTTGCCGAACGCGACGGGGATGGAGATGGCAAAGTCAAGGGAAATAATTTATCATACAAATACAATAGTACCGGTTCCCTTAGATCCAAGTTGTGATATAGTTTACCATGTATCCGAGTCAAATCGCTCCAGGACAGCGCTGGCGTCCTCCACATCCTTCTGCGCCTTCTTTCTCATGTAAAAGATTGGGCAATCTTTACTCGTGCATAGCACGTCCTGGAAATCCACGAGGCGTCAATATACCACATGGTGGATGTTGATGAGACCCACCTGATGAAGTGATCCTTGACATCTCTGGCATTGCGTCCAGAGTCTCGAGAACCGGACCTGAAGCTCCGACGTAGTCAACACCTGCTTTTGGTATAATTCCCCCATTCGCGATCTGCAGTTGTTGCACACGGCGCCATCTATCATATGTTAATAGTTAAGACAAGATGCGAAAAAAGGAAACGGCGTACTTTTGACGCTATTATTCGCTCGCAGCGGTGTTTTGCAACCAAGACAAGTAACAGTCTTGACGGCAAACTTCATGAGGCCACCAACTGTCGGGGTGGCGATCTGAATTGTCCGCGTGTGGTCTCCGGACACTGGGTAGGAGCTAAGGTCAGGCCTCGAGCAATGTCGAACGGAACCTGCTCACGTAGGGATGACGCTTTCTCACCCAGGATGGGCTCGAAAATCCTCATCAGCGGCTTTGAAAGCTGATTCTCCAGGTAGTATTTGGTATCAATGGGCAAGTTGTTCTCGAGCACATAGAGCGGATCCTCAGACTTCTCGTAAGCCGCCGCGCCTACAATTACGATGTAAGCCCCAAGCCAGATCTGTGAATCAACCATGTACTGACCTTTAATGCCCTTGATAATAACATACGCAACACGATCTCCGAGGGCAGGCGCTGATCCTGCGTCGCGCAGCTTCATTCGCTCCGCCAGCTCGACGTGGGCTTGCTTTCCAGCGTAATCTATAGGGTTGATTGTGGCCATGAGAATTGAAAGACCAAGCCTGGCACATACCGGCCTTAGCTAGGGCTTTAGTTATCACAAGTTGGGACATATCGACCTTGTTTTGCAGGAGGTCCGAAATTGTTTGCTTGGTATATCTAAACTTGGGGTGAGTATAGTGTATGATGGTTTAGAACCGAGCGATTTACTCTTCGGCACCCTTCACGTCTCTATCGATGAGCATTTTGTGCAAACATGTCTCAATGACAGTCGACACCAGACGACAATTGTCTCGTCGCACTGTCTGTGAAAACCACGTTAAGCACTGTCTAGGATCGTTTTGGGTCTACAGTTTCAAACACACCTCAATACCCTTTGAATCCATCTTGTCGTACTTGTCGGCCCGCGTCCAATAGAGACCTGCATACCGCTTTTTGCTAATAAGCAGATACGGGAAGTAAACCTTCTCGAACTCCAGCTTGATGGGCTTCACGAATTTTGTTGTCACGAAATCGGCTGCCTCTTGCCCTAAGAGATGGAATGAGACGAGTCAATGACGGAGGGCTGATAATAGTACCTAGAGTCATGACAGTATGGAGATCCGTTGGGCCGAATCTAACCATGACGGAATCTGTGTCGCCGTAGATAATCTGGGCGTTGTGTGCCCGACCGTTGGCAATGCAGTATTCGGCTTCCACCTCCTAGGTCGGGCGTGATGTATTAGTGGATGCATAGTACGTTCTATTGAGCGTGAACTGACCTGTTTGGTCTTCTCAATCATCTGTCGTCCATACGACGTGACACTAGACGAGATGGCCAAGCAAGGAAGCTTGCCAATCGTCGCGCCTGTGAATCCGTACACGGAGTTGGCACTGATCTGTGGGTGGGTAGTTGATACACGCATCTTTGTCGTGCCCGGGGATCACACGTACCTTCAAAGCCAACTGACGACCGTCCAAGACTGCACGCTTGAAAGGGTCTGATTCTTTCTTTAGATCAGCCTTAGCGCGTTTACGCGCAGAAATAAGGTCTTCAAGAATGGTGGGTAGTAGACCCTTCCGTCGCGCAGTCGTCGTAAAGAGGTCTACACCGAGATTATCAACATCCGATCACATCTTTTGCCACAACCACTGACCGTTATTAGGCGTCTGGGTATAATCTACGTCCTTCACGAGGCCGAGGCGTTCGACCGTAGTTTTGTCCAGGAGCGTCGTATAGCATAGGTTGTGGGCCATCATGATTGATGGATACAGTGAACTAAAATCGAGAGTCGCAATTGGGACGTCATAATAGCCCTTACTGGGCTCAATGACGGTAGCACCTTCGTATTGTTCATCAGACCCTGACGAACAAAGCGAGTAATTAGGTGACGCGTCAAGTGGGAAATAAGTCAAGCAACGTACCCTCTCCCTTCAGTGCCGGAATGACATAGCCCTCGTCGTTGGCTTTACGGAATAGCTGTGACAAGACCTTGATGGATTGACCTCTGGAAAGCAGATAATTGAAGGGAACGCCCGTTACACGAGACATCTCAATGTAGTTGACGAAGCACATGAGCTTGTCGAGTAGCCGTTGAGGGAGATACGCATCCTAGAGAGACAGTTCAGCAAATGAACAGGTGGGTTGGACCCAACAAACCTTCAGACAGTACACAGCCAGACGTCTTCGAGACTCAGGTGTGCCATTTTGGAGCTCCGTGATGACAGAGTGGTGCACGTCCTCTTTCTGTTCGCCTAGGAATTGCGCGCAGACGGAGTTGAGGGTGTAACTGCGCAGCTTGTGCTCACGCTGCATGAACTGCAGCACGTCAAGTTGTAAACGCCCATCGAGTGTTGTCTCTTTCGAATCGCGCTGTCCATATGCCTTCGAGGAGAAATGAGTGTTCTTCACCTCGGTCTTAATATCTAGTTGGAAAAATTCGGTCAGCAATATATTACAGTGGAGCTGTGCGTTGTACTTTTTAGCCTGCCGAGGAATGGAAATTTGTTGGCTTTCAGAGCCTTGGATCTGTCCATCAGATATGGGAAATCGAATCCGGCGATGTTGTATCCAATAACGACGTCGGGATCAACTTCTTCAACAAAGTCACGCCAGGCTTGTAGCAGCTTGGCCTCATCGGTAAATGACAGGACCTGAGAACCAACAATATTGGAGCAGGTGTTGAGGGTGAAGATGTTACGGATGAAGGGCTGTTGCTCTCCTAGAAAGTATCCATAAAATCAGTGATTAAAAGCTTTGGGTTCGAGGCAAGCATGTTGAAAGAACCTTGTCGCGTCACCATGTTCGCGATTTGAATGACCGGGTCTGTCTGAGGCTCCGGAAAGATACCTTTCCGACCCGCACACTCGATATCGAAACTGAGAATTCTGAGCGGTGCGATCTTCTGCCACGCTCCTTCTGGTGCATGGGAAATGAAGGCGTCCCATCTATACTGGAATGTCAACTCCGACTTGAATTTTCAGCAAGAACATACTCACTTGACATTCATTTCGATCTGGCAGTGTGATTTTTTCTGGCCTTCCGTTATTAGTTGATATTTTCCCGCTGGAACTTCAATCCAGTTCATGCCAACAACCTGTGTCAGAGTAAGTTCGAATGGTCTATTCTGAATGAACGACGGCGCACCTTGGTGTCAATCATGAAGCGCAACGTATACGCGATATTACTTTCAAACGTCGCAACTGCGTCGTTGAACAGGCCCTGGAAGTGACATTCTCCACGCTCGAAGATGCGTGAACCCGGAGACATGTCAATTATGGGATGATGCGACATTCAGGAGCTACTCATCTCGAACTTTGGGAAGACTGCGCGGATCCGAAATAGTGAGTTTCAAAAAGGCCACCCAGTCATCGCCCCGGTACCCCCAAAGACTCCGCTTCTTGACGAACTCAATCTTCTTGACAGGGCCATTGCCTGCGACATGGTTCTGGGGAAGCGTAAGGCCGAACACGCGCGCCACAGAGGAATGTTTTGCGCACATTTAAGTCTGCACGGAACGACTCAAGGTCGTCTTTGTCGAAACCACGAGGTACGGCAATGTAAAAGTAGGGAAGGAAGTCAGTGATGTGCGCCAGTACGCTGTGTCCAGCCTGTGGCCGTTAGCGTTTGACAGAACTCTGAACAACTGCGCGACACACCTCTGTCACGCCAAACATCCTCAGCCTCACTGACCCATTGTTCGTGTCCTGCGATTCCTCGACATCAATTTGTTGAAATACTATTAAAAATCAGTAGGTTTTGAGCCTGAGAAAGAGCAGAACGCACTGATCGTGTCCTTCTTCTCATTGATAGGTGCTAGGTATGGCCGTGACCAAGAGTCAGAGCCACCTTCCGCAACTTTGAGACACGTTCAAATGAGCACTTTCAGGGGTTCCAAAGTCGGTGTTACGCACTGCTGCCATCTCCTGCCTCCTCCTTTATCCGTTGAAGCACATCCGCGAACGAAGATTCGACAGTTGTCTGCGATCCCTGAAACGATGCTGCGGGGGCCAGTTTACGCCGCTTGGTCGCGGGTTCGGAGCTGTCGTTAGATTCTCTACGAGCACAAAGTATAAGTGGAAAATGACGCGTTGAAGTCTCAGCTAACGACGCGACACGTACCGGGGACGAGATATGGGCTTGTTCTCCTTCGTGGTCGATGACGGTGCAGGCATTTTGAGTGAAAGAGGATAGCTTCGTTGCCAATTGGCCGAGTTCTTGAAAGAATAGGATTAAAGGGGAAAGAATGTGAAAAAGTGAAGGCCAAACGCGACAGTGGTGCAAGTGGTGCAGGGAAGCGCGTTGTGTGACTCTGTTTGCTGTTTGCAATTCTTGCCCACGGCCCACTCGATATCCGATATCCATGCTCGGACGCGTTCCTTACATATGTACATCATTTTAAGGATGAAGAGCTTCGCCGTGGCTGAAGCCGTAGATGATCCCAATTCGACATCGGGCGAGAATATGTATTTTTTTCAGAGATGTTTACAAGTTCTTAAAATTTGATACCCAGTGCATGCCAGGCATGTCTTCAGGGGAATAGGTCCTTGAGAATCCTAATGGTGTCGGCAGGGCTCGACACGGAATGTCCAATGGTCCGTGGATCGATGAAGATCTCGTAATCGTTTCCTCCCTGTAACTCTCGTTTAATTTTGATCGCCACAATACCACAGGAACTTGCCTTATATGTCTTGTCTCCGAAGAAGTGAATCTCGTCGAATCCTTCATCCTCGACGTGTTTCAAAGCGTAGGTCTTGTCCCACCCGTTAGGGAACACATCGAATGAGATTTGACCTCCAATGGAAAAGGTTAGGCCGTAATCAGAGAACTTCTCCTGCAAGACCTTAACGAAGGCTGCCCTGATTCCGTGTTGCTGTAACGGAGGTCAGTTTTAACCACATAAATATAACGCAAGGCTTTGACCTTGTCGTACTGTTCAAATTCAAGTCGTTCTGCAATGCTGAGTGTACTTGTAAGCCAACGTGGATGAGTCCCTGGAGATGATGTGCTCTACGTTGCGTTGCGGCCGATAGGGCTTACATTAATCATGCCATTGCGAAATTCTACGAATGTTCCACTACAGAGGAGATAATTTCAATGACAGATCGATAGTTGGCGAGTCGAGACATACCGCTTGATAGGGATTTCAAGGTCGGCGATGTAGTGCAGGATGAAGTTAACCAGGGGTTTATATCTGTCCTCGCCAACGAACTTGATGAATGATTGCGATTCCAGGGGTTTTCCCAGCTTATAAGCCGTCAGGCCATTCTCTGCGAAAGCATAGTCGAAGTCTTCAACGACTGTTCCGATTTATGTCAAGTCAATGGCACCAAATCTTCAGGTCTGGCTTCGGCGCGTACCATTGCTTCCCTGTACAGAAAGTTGCTCCGAGATTTTGACGAGATCAGAGCCACCAACAAAGCCAACGATGGCATTCTTCCTTAGATCTCGTAGAGTCTCAACCATCTCCGGCGACACGCTCTGTAGCATGGTACCATTAGATGCCAACCGATGAAAGCGCGGTGAGATATACCTGACGCGCTGGAGTGAGGGTCCCATCGACGTCAAACAAGACGAGTTTCTTCGTGGCGCGATTCGCGAAGGCTGCAGAGACCATAGCTACCAACAAGCAAATGCGGCAGTCAAGAGGAGATTTTATTGCGCGTTGGTGACCGTCGTGGAAAGAAATACGACGTGGCACTGGAACGCAATTGCGCAAGTGCAACAGAGTGCAACTGTGACGTTAGGGTGACGGATCACTGTAACGGCACACGAGTTCTCAAGTTAGAGGAGAGACGGTTTCAAGAGATGAG